>NDGM011099745.1:0-13150 GCA_002564305.1 Octomys mimax | reverse complement strand
ATTATATACTTCTCATGTTTGCACATAAGTCCAAAAATCTCACCATATACAACCTTGAAGCCATAATACAGTCTTTTAATTAATACTTTTGAAAAATTTTTATAGCTTTCTTTTTTCTATGTATGGGTTCATTCATATATAAATAGTGGAAATAATTAAATGAATCTGATTTGAAACCATTGATAGCTTCAAAATTTAATGACCTATGTCAAACATTTAACTGATGCAGAAATAACCTCAGAGGCTACGGAAGAAGACGTTTGGCTCAGTTAGAAGCAACCCACCCCATAGTGCTCATGGGGCTATGACATTTGCTTGAATCTGTGTGTGTGTGTGTGTGTGTGTGTGTGTGTGTGTGTGTGTTTCAATCTTCATTGATGCTTCTTGATCAATGAGGAGCTCACATGAAGAGGAGCTCTTCATGTGAGTTCCTCCATTCAGGAACCTATTCAGAGCTGAATGGGGGCTGTGCTGGCCTGGAAAGCTGTCTAAGCAAACCACAAATGCAAAAACAGAGTGAACAGAGAAAATATCATCTATCACAGGAAGAACAGCTAGGAGTACCCTGCGGTTGTAAATTAAGAATGGGCTAAAAAGGAAGAGGAAGATGAAGAGGAAAGGAAGAATGGAAAGAGCTGCAGCAGCAACAGCAGCAGCAGGAGGAGGAGGTGGAGAAGGAGGAGGGGGAGGGGAAGGGGGAGGTGAAGGCAAAGGCGAAGGTGAAGAAGAGGAAGAAGAGGAAGAGGAAGAACAAGGAGCAGAGGAGAAGGAGGAAGAGGAGGGAGAGGAAGAAAGAAAAAAGGGGAATGAGAGGAGAGAGAGGAAATGGAAGAAGAGAAGGAAAAGAGAACACAGGATGGGAAAGGAGGAAGAGGAAAATGGACAGATGCAAGGAGAAGGAGGAAGAGAAGAAGAGGAGGAGAAGGAGGGGGGCAAAGAGCAACACTTTCTTAAAGGTCCACAGAAACTAAATGAAAGAGTTTCCAGTGCAAAAATTGAAACAGTTTGAGCAACAAAATAAATAAACTCTTGGATCATAACTCCAAGTGTAAGACAAATGTCTACAACTGTATACTACTGATGTAAATAAATTATTGAATAAATGAATAATTCAGGGGAAAAGACAGATCTGCTGTGCAGAAAAAATATCAAAAGATTTATGTTTATGCTTTGTCCCCAGGAAAGCAATACAATTTTGCTATGTGACACACAGTGACTTCCTTGCAGGGAGTACAGGACAGAAGGAGAGAAAAAGCATCAACTGTAGCTCAGAATCCTGTGGCACTCTGTCTTGCTAGTTCCTCGGTGTCAACATCCACAGTTCTGGGTCATCTGGTATCAGGCAGCCTTGATAAATATACCCATGATGACATTTTACTACAGTAGTCTTTACTCAAAGAACCCCTTTAAGCTTGAAGTAAAAGCGAGACAACCCCAAGCTGAAGGATATTTTACAAATGACCTGACCAGTCCTCCAGAAAACTGTCACAGTCATGAACTCAAAGATCTGAGAAGTAGCTCCAATATAGAAGGGTAAGAAACCCTGACCACTGGCGTAAAGTGAAGCCCTGTGTGGGATCCCGGGAGTAGAAAGAGACATTGGATAAAAACTAAGAAAAGTGACCTAGGGCCGGCCGGATAGCTCAGCGGATTAAAGTGCCTGCTTAGGCAGATGCAGGGACTAGGGTTCGATTCAAGGGCGTGTTATGCCTGCCCCCCGCTGTGCACGCTGAGTTGGGGATTGAGACTGGGCATGGTGGCACGCACCTAGAATCCCAGCGCTTGGGAGGCTGAAAAGAGAAGGATCACTGAGCGTCCTATCTACAGAATGAGACCCTGTAGACTCTGTAGCAAGTACATAAAAAATTAAATTAAATTAAATAAAAAAAGAAAAGTTACCTAAAAATTTAAAAATGTTTCACAGGATAACTTTAGGTAAGTATGGTCTGTTAACGTTTATTCACTAGTGCAGTTCACGTAGCATCTCTTATGAAGCACAGGAAAAACTAAACTGAGACTATAGGAAAACCCCTTAAGCGATTTTTGTAACTTCTCTATGAGCCTAAAACTATACTAAAATAAAAACTGTGTTGTAAAAATAGAGTGTGTTTAGCAAGATTCAAGCGCGTTAAATTTCTCATTATTTTTTACAGTATGTGCTATGCAATTTATTTTTTAATCAGTCGTTCTTCAACTTGTGAGCTGCTGGCATCCTCCTCAGTACCGGACAGGAACTGACTGTGTGTTGGATTTCCTTATGAAGCTGTATATACCCTGACTTCTCTTTTTCTGTTTGCTCTGGTGCATGCCTGACCAACAAAATAAATGCACCCAGAAATGCTGGCATACAACCAAGAGAGAAAGCCCTACTTGCAATTGTTTCATTGCAGATATTAGCAACGTTCCCACCTCACTCAAAATGTGAATGGCATCCCTCTTACGTCAGTCTCTCTAGAGAAGCTTGCTACATGTGCAGCTTCCTGTTTCATACTCCAGGATCAGAAGCATCCTCTTCAGAAGGCCTGGGCATCAGAAATCCCAAATTTAGCAGAAATAGTGCCAGATTGCACCAAGCTGTGTGCAGAGTTCAGATGCCTGCGGTGTCAGCAGGGAAGAAAGGATGGAGGCTTGGAAGGTGGAATGCTTGGGGACAGTGGCCAGTAGGAGCCAGGGAGAGAAATGTCTACAACAGAACAGAGAAAGGACAGAGCACCAGATGCATAGAAGGTAAGCTGGGCACCCCCAGGCCCCGGGTTTGTGACACCCATTGAGTGCACAGGCTGTCAGTATTTGGTCTTATTAATTTTTCACAATCTTCCCTGAGAATTAGTGTTATAATCCTTATCTTCCAAAAGAGGAAAGAGACTCAGAAGTGACAGTAAGTTGTCCCAAGTGGGATGACAGTGTGGCCGAAAAGTCTACAGAACAGAAAAAGTAGCCATCACAGGAACTGCTTGAGCAGCCCTCCCTTCAGTAGTAATCTGCTCCTCTGAAATCAGTGCCTGTGAAAAGCTTCCCGCTGCAGCAGCAAGGCTCAGTGTGGCCTGTGCCTGTCTTAGCCTGGGTGTTGCTTGCACTAAGTCTTTCTGCCTGACATCATGGTCCACTTAATGAAACTATAGAGGATGTGAGGATTCACTGTGAGTTCTCCAGTTGTTGATGTTGCTTCCGGATGCAGGAATTTTCTAACAGTGCATCATGAAGAAGTGCCTGAGCCAGGGCACGTGAACGCAGAGAAGGGGACCTGCTGTGTGATGATCACAGTGGCATCCACCTCCAGGGAGATGAGCACTGCTAGAGGAGTGGGCAGAGGTGCACACGCATACTGCAGACCTGAGCCCTGAACTCTGAAAAGGGGCCGGGAAATGTAAGTGAAATCGCTGCTGTCCCCAGTATGTGAGGGGACCATTCAGCGCACTTCTTACAAAGGAGAAACTCCAGGAAAAAGTGCATGATGCTATTTGGAAGTGACACAGTGGAACGTGGGCTAGTCAGGGAGAATGACATCATAGCATGAGTTTGACTGTATGGAGAACCTGAAGAGAAATTTGTATTAAGAATTAAGTGGATAGATGTTGAAGAGCCAGGAATCATGTGTTGAAGGGAGGAACATGTTCATCAGAGGGGTTCTTTCTGCACAAATCCTTGTGTTTCTGGAGAAAAGGAGATGGGGTCTTGTCTGCAGAGGGCAGGAGAAAACGGGAAAGCTGGCTGCATATGTGACTCAGTCAGGTAAAAGACAACAGTGGAAAGCAATAGCCTAGGATAGGTCTTGAGGTACAAGTCACGCATCGCTCTGAGATTACTCATTGGTTATATGGAAAGAAACCAGCGTCTAAGTGACTGGAAAGACAAAAAACTTGGGGAAAGGAATAGCTAGGTAGAAAGTTAAGAGAAACAGGAAACTTCCTAAAAACAGGAAATATGCACTTGTGTAAATGTTTTCAGAAGAAAATAGATACAGAGATGGTTTCATTTTTATTTGCATTTCTATGCTTTTCTAATTTTATATTTTATTATTTTAATTGAAAAAACTATGAATTTGTGGATGCAATGTGATATTTTAATCATGTAGACATACAATGTGAAATTATTAAGTTAGGCCAACTGCCAGATCCATTACCCTAAACGCTTAGCAAGTGTAGAACCAGATGCTTTCTGTCCACTCCATTAATGTGTGACCTTGATCGAGAATTGAAGCTCTGGGAGTGAGTGACAAATACTGACAGCCTGCTGCAGACTGTGGAGCTTGGAGTGAGCTTTTCATCCATAATTCAAAACAGTATCTTCCACTGGCTTATCTTGGCAGATTGGTGGGGTGGGAGGGAAGGATCAAGGTTAGTGTCCCCTTGCCAGGGGTCTGGAGTCCCTGGACGTAGCCTTTGACAAGTCATTGCAGGACATCTCACTCTGTGCCCATGGTCAAAGTATGGTCAGGCTGTCTTCCCATCCTTAGATGGTGTGTGTGCACGTGTGTGTGTGTGTGTGTGTGTGTGTGTGAGCCTTGAGCATACATGCGTGTCTGCTTTGAGAACACAATTTGACTTCTTTATAGAAAAATAGATGCAACTTCAGATAAGGTTAAGTGAAGTGAGCCTGACACACACTTATGTATTGCATGATTTCTCTTACATAAGAAACCCAAAGCACAAATAATCAAATCAATAGATGATGGGAAGTGGGAAGCGAGATCTTTTAGAGATGGGAAGAAGATCAAGAGATGGAAGGAGGGGTGCAGGGAAGGGGATGTTGAAAGAATGCGGCTGCATCTTGGGCATAGATCGCCTCCCCACGAGGAATGTGACTGTTAGGTACTGCATACCTGGACCAATAAAAATAAAAATTTGAAAAACCAAAAACAGTAATAAACAAGTGAGTGTCTGCATATGAGTTTGCGTATGTGTTCAAGTGCTTATAGGTGAAAAGACAGAGCAGACGGAAGAGAGGCTGACTCCACTTCATCTCCTGTGGGTCAGGTCTGGCCACTACCTCGCGGGAGGACAAGAGCTGCTCTGTGACCCATGGGCTGCCTTGACAGCTTGGAGGAGGCAGGGGGCCCGTCCTGCTCTCTGGTGTTTCTGCAGCTCCGGCTCCTGATGCCATGCAGGACACCCCGCCCCCCACAGACACACACTGTGAACTGGGAGATCCTCGGCATCATGAGGTCCTGAGGCAGTGAGCGTGGATCAGAAGGGGAGAGACAACTGACGGAGCGTGGCACAGCTGACTTCCTGGCATCATCCATGGGATACGTGATGGCTCGCATATCTCCATTCTGGGCTTTGTGCCTCCCAGTATGCTAAAATCTGACAACTGCTGGTGGGAGTGAGTCCTGAGGAATCCCCCAGCAAAATACCCCTTGTAGCACCATGCACTGTGGTGATACCTTGGACAGCAGTGGGCATGTAGGCGGCGCCTGCCGCTAAGGTCTCCACCAGGCCTGCTCGCCTCAGCTGCACCTGTGTGCCCAGCAGGTGTCTGACTGCAGCAGAAGAAACAAGCACCTCATTTTGCATGACAGGAATTGTGCATTAAAACTCGTTTTAAAAAGGGCCAGCCAAATAGCGCGGCAGGTTAAAGCGCCTGCAAGCAGGCGCAGTGGCTGGGGTTTGGTCCCCAGGCCTGCCGTGCCTGCCCAACCCTTGGAGCATGCTGAGACCTAATTGAGACTGGGTGTGGCGGCACGTGCCTGTAATCGCAGCACCTGCAGGCTGTTAACAGGCGGATCACTAGGAGTCTGATCTAGTAGCGAGCCCCTGACTACCCTGTAGACCCTTCCCTAAAATACAGAAAGAAAACCCAACTAGTTTTTAAGTAATTAATAGAAATGTGTAAAAAGACATATACGTAGGAAGTTGGCTATAATCACAATGAACTGATTTGAGAATTCCACCATAGAGAGCCTCATTGTAAAGCAAATCTCTCTCAGAAAGCTTTCTCACAATATGAATAAGGCTTTAATGATATTTTTATAAATTCAAAATTATCGCAATAACTTACTTAGAAAAACAAAACTGTAAGTGATTACAGAACTAGATGAGCCAAATGAACTGTGTCACCCATCTGTGTCTCTATGAGGCAGACAAAACCTCTCATTTGTCACCAGTAGCACCAGGACATTATCTTGGTCCAGCTATCATGTCCTGCCTAGCAGGTACAGGATAAGGAATGACTTTCCCTTTACCTGGAAGGACCAGTGCCACAGTTACTAAGATAAGCTTGCTGTGCAGGCCAGTGATGCTTTATTCAAACATAGACATGGTACACTATCCTTTGACAATATTGCAAAGGGCAGAGAGTTGCTGTGATCAATATAACGAAGTGGACCAGTGTATCCTTTCAAGAAAAGCAGCCTCCTCCTTTACATCCAATGAGGATTTTATTTTGATAATAAGGAATAAATAAACAGCTAAATTAGGAATGAGGAAAAATAGAGGAGAGGAATTAAGTTCTGTGTGGGGAGAAGATGGGACTCTGCTTTGATTTGGTTTGTGTTGAGGTTTTGTTGTTTGCTTGTTTTGGTTTTGTTGCTGTTCTGTTTTTTGTTTGTTTGGTGGTGCCAGGGATCGAACTCAGGACCTTGTGCTTTCCAGGCAAGCACTTATTCGACTGAGCTATCTCTCCAGCCCTTGTTGTTCTGTTTTAAGACAGAATCTCACTCTGCAGTTCAGACTGGTCTGAAACACACCATGTAGCCCAGGCTGGCCTTAAAGTTGTGTCAGTCTTTCTGCCTCAGCCATCTGAGTGCTTGGATTACAACTTTGCACCACCACACCTGGCTCAAGAATGTGAGTCTGGGGACTGTGGCAGCTACGCATTCTGCCTTTGGATTGCTTCATTTGTCTTACCATTTTTTTTTTTTTGGAATGTGAACAAACTATTACAATGATTTCCCTCATTTTTAGTATGACTAATGATTAATGACAAACATAATGCAAGTATTGTAAGTTATTTTGTTTAAAATAGGGGAAACAGGATTATCTTTCCCACAATTATGTAAAAGAGCCACTTGTTCACACCTATGGTCTGCATGACATCCCAGTGGACCTCACACAGAGAGGTCCAGTTCTCTACAATGCTCCAGCAACTCTGAGTGCCCCAAATACCCGCTTATTACTTTCATTCACACTCCAGATGCTCAGCAAAGGCAGGACAATTGGTAGAATCTCTGGCCTGAAATACTGAAGTGAAATTCCATGGGTAAGATTTTCTTCTTAGTGAGGTAGCTTAGCAGACTGCTTTGGCAAGCACAGGGACCAGGGTTAGATCCCCAGTTCCACATGCTGCACTGGCCCTGCCCCAGGACAGTGCTGAGCGTGGTGGTGCATGCCTGTAATCCCAGTGCTGGGAAGGCTGAAAACAGGAGGACCACTATGAGTCTGAGCTGGGTAGTAAGACCCTGTAACACATACATAAATGAAGAAAACATTTTTTTCTTCTTGGCACAGTATTCCTGCATACCCTACACCCTGAATGTCCAGGAACCTCTCCAGGGAGACTTCAAGGCCCAGACAGGATTATTTACATTTCCAATCTAGTGCGGGTTAAAAGGTCCTCACAGGAAAATGGCATGCAGTAGCCCAGGCCCCAGGACACCCACAGGCTGCCAGGCCAGAGTGAATTATTTGAAGAATTTAAGGCAAATATCACACAGTCAATAAGGACAAGCTCTTACATTCTTTTGGAAGATGAATTCTGGGAGAATGAATCTTGAATAGGTCTTTGGTGTCACTCAGAAAATAAGCTATTACTTTGTCCAAAGTGAAGCAGCAGGGGAAAACAGAACAGAATATGGCCCATCTGGATGCCTCAGTGAGTTCTGGGTTCAGGTCTGGATCCAACCATCACTCTGAAAGGCAAAAGGATTACAATGGGCTTTTCTCCTGAACCCAGAGGCCAAGGATGCAAATGGAAAATTTGCTTCACTGTTCCCTGCATGGAGTTCTTGGGAGCATGTGGACTTTTGGGGACAGGTGGGTTGCTCAGGGTCTTGGTTGGAATCCACAAAGATCCTGTTTCTACGTGCATCTATTCCTGCTCCTGCTGTGTGACACTTGGTGATTTCTCATTTTTGCTCTGTGAAAAGCAGCACTAAGTCATTGCCAACTGCTGCTGTGAAGCGAAAAATTAAAGAATGAAATAATGTTTGACAACAGCACTTTGGGAAGCTCCTATTTTGCATCCAATGTGAAAGGACATTTATACAAACACAGACTTGGATTATTGTACCCTTTGACATTGCTATTGTGGTCTGACATATTTTGAAATAAAACATTAATAACCCACCAGTTCTGTGATGTTAGCCATGAAAGGATCTTGGTAATATCAGACCGAGTGTCCAGCTTTAGTTAGTTCTTTGGTTCTTATTTATGGATGTGATTTCTTTGGGAGGGGGAACAAAGTGAAACAACAGATACACATCTGAACTATTTGCTGGTTGTGGTGGCACATGTCTGTAATCCCAGCACTCAGAAGGCTGAGGCAAGAGGATTATCAAGAGTTCAATGCCAGCCTGGGCTCCATAGTGAGTTCAAGGCCAAACTGATCTACAAAGTGAGACCTTGTCTCAAAAAACAAAAACAAACAAGCAGTAAGCAAACAGAGTGAATTAACTTTGAAATGTCTAGAAACCAACCTCAGATATACTGTCTTGAAACATTGTAATTCTATTTGCCATGTTTCTTCTATCATAATTTATGTGAAACTGGCAATCCCTTTACTAGCCATTAGAGCAACTAGTTTCAAATGTAGTCTGGCTATCTCTCATTCCATTAAAATATACTTTTGAATTCCTTTCCAGAACTTTTCTAGCTGTATCTTACATGTGTTTCTGAGTTCAAGCACTTTCATAGATACAGGAACTCTATTACACCTTGCTTATATTGTATTTTTAACTCAATGAAGATCCTAATTTACTTTTCTATATTGAGCAAACCTTTCCCTTTAAATTGATAATCTGTGATGAAAGATCTTTTCAAAGAATAAGTCTTCAGATTCTTCAAAGAGCCTTTTGAAACTTGGAATTGCATGTCTTCGCTACTTTGTTTTAATTTTCAGAAGGGCACTTTAGTGCTCAGATCTGGAGAATTCTGCACACCACCCATGAACATCACAACCTGTTCCCAGAATTTGGGGGTATAAATCGGTAAAACTAAGCAATTTACCTATATCTAGGCACTCATCTTAACAGTCTTGTTTCTCTGATCTGTTGAGTTCTGTTAACTCCAATATTTAGCAATAAAATCTACCTGGAGCTTGTAATGCATTACCCTTCTGTGCTTAATGCAAAGATAAATAGGTTCAGAGATTTTGCTTTCAGTTTCATTGCCAAGAGTAGGGGACGAAAAATTTGATGAATTCAGAATAAAGGTGCCTAGAGGCTTAGTTTTGACAATATCTGTCTGTTGATTAGTTGAAAAACTATATCAGTATTTGAATGAAATCAGTGTTTGGAGACAATCCCCTGCATGTTTCTTAAGATTCTGGACCTTTTGTGAAAACAGAGAATAATTTACTTTGCTATACTATCCATTCAAGAATATTTGTATAACAAAGTGCTTTAGAAAATGGTAATAGAGGAGAGGTTTACTTCTGCTTCCTAAACAGTGTTTGCTTGGAGTGTGAATGTTGGCTGACTGTTATAAAAGATTAGGCTTCTCTCTACATGTCAGACTTCTCTTCATTATGCAAACCACTGTGTGTACCGATATTACCCATGAGCACTTTTGATGCCTCCACGTGACAAGTGAAAATGTGTGCTTCGGATGATTTCATGTGAATAGATTTTTTTTTTTTCAGTTAGTATAGGTGATACAGGGTATACAGGGTTTCACTACATAGATAGGACTTCTTGTGATCCTCCAGTTTTCAGCCTTGCAAGTGCTGGGATTAAAGATGTGTGTCCCCATGCCCAGTCTCAATCACTGTCTCAGGGGGCCCCAGAGGCAGGGCTGGCATGACATTGAATCCCTGCTTCTGCGCTTTGCCTAAACAGGCTCTTTAGTCCACTAAACTATGGAGGCCAGCCCTTGAATAGATTTTTAAAAACTAGAAATGTAGAACATAGAAGTCAAGTTGTGAAATTAGCTAACTATAGATTAATGCAAACATACTCTGATTCTAAAGAAAGAGCTGGAGACAGCTGGAAGACACTGTAGAAAGGCAGGCTGCAAGTCACTGGGTAGGGATATTTTTGGGTCAGCTGACAATTAATCTACTCCTTCTAGACAAAATGTGTCTCTAGCCCTTTCTACAAAGGTTCATTGGTTAATTGACCTCTAAAAGCCTCCATATAATCTTTTACTCCGTGGCTAGAGGGCCACACAATTGAGGGGATTCCTCTGGCTGAATCATGAGTGGTCCTCTTGTTGGTCATTCTCTGGTGGAGTACATCTGTTGGAAGCTCCCTGGCTCTTACCTTGTGGGAGGGGACAGAACTGCCTTGAGGTACCCAAATGTTGCTCAATGTCATTGCTTTTTCAGCAAGTACTACCTGACAACTTCAAAAGAAATGAGACAAAGTAGAAAATGCCACCAACCATGAGAATCGCTGAATCTCCTGAATCCTAAGCAATGTCAACAGCATTAATGGAGAGTTAATTAGTCATTGTTGTGACTAACACTCAAGTGCATGACTTTTTGTTCTGACAGGAATGATGTGTTACCCAAGCTAATTTGTAGAAATTTAATAACCAGAGATTTCACATGAGCATGAAAAATAAAACACATGTGATGAAAGCCTATTTATAACATCTAAATAATCAGTCCTCAAACTGCCACTTCTGATCATTACAAGTCATCAAAAGATAACTAAGAAAGAAATCTTCCCAGAGCTTTGGCTCAAATTACTACTTGCCATGTACAAGTCACCAGGGCAGACCATCTCGCAAAGAAGTAACAGAAATACTCTTGCTGGTAGAATCTGCAATGACTGTGTGCAAAGAATCCTACTTTGCCCAGAGTGCATGCCAAGCCCACAGGATTAGGTGGTAAGCACCTGTGGAGGACACAGAGTCACTTCCCCCAGGTGCTGTATCAGAGTTGACCTTGCCTTGTTGTCTGCCTGCTGAAGTAGACGGGGAGCTGCCTATTAAGGAAGGAGGCCCCAGGCCCTGTGTCTGCAGCTCTGCCAGCTACTGAGACCAGCAATCTACACAATATTCATGATCTGCAATGACTAAGAGGTGGGTTCACCCCATTGGAGGGAGGAAGTGCAGTGAAATGCATCCCACCTTGTTTCAGAAGGTGAAAGGCACCATGGGTATCATTGTGTATTTAAACTCCCTGCAGGCCTGGGAGGACAACTTTGTTATCTACTCCTGAACAGACAAAACATGTGATTTTCTGAGATTAAGAAGTGTTTTCCACATCACCTGGCAAACAGCTGACAGAGGATGCACACAAGTCAAATGTTTCTGATGCTAGCATATAAGGATGGCCTCCTCCTGTGATGCTCTCTAGAACAGTCTGGCTAAGGTGTCTTTGAGTCTTTATTAGAAACATGATCTCTCCATTACAAGATAGTCAAGTTACACAAAGAAGAAAGAAAATCAACATTGACAGTGGACAAAAGCTACTGCACTTCAACATGCTTAGTTAAGCAGTCTACAGCAGGACATTGGGAAGCCACAATTCACAATGTAGGGACTAAGCATTTCATTTAGTGCTTATGAGTGATGTGGCTCAAGTAACTTTCTTGTACTATTACAGGAAGACAGTGGAGAAGTAGTAGCACATGAAGGAGCCAGGATATACATTGTGAGCCCTGTCAACTAGACTTGCACACGGAAGTAGGCTTCATTGTTTACTCCTGCTTAGCCAGGTGCACATACAGATCTACATCCTCCAAAGCCTTCTCCCTATCTCTGGCTGCTAGCACCAAAGCCACCATCCTGTATCTCATCACATCTCTATGTTAAAGGCAATATACATTGTTATGATAAGGCCCTTAGAATCATCTAATACCTACTCTCTAGATATTGTAATGGTACATCAAAAAGTTATTCAGGGGATTTGAGGAGAGCTCCAAACAAAAGGAAGAAAGAACAGGATGTCCAAGGGTCATATTGACCTCAGTGATCACGGTGGTCAGTGGGGCAGATAGATGCTCCAGCTGGGGCACTTGGGGAATTCCTTTCTGAGATGGAACGTCTGAATTTCCACAGGACTTGTTATCTCTAAATGTTTAGGGAAAAGTTTTCCTCAGCAGGCATAGCCAGGGCAAAGTCCTCTGGGCAGGAAGAAGTTGAGATGATTTAACACAGGCAGGAAAACAGACCAGCTGGCAGGAAGTGACAAGGGGGAGGATGCACTGAAATTTGCAGAAAGATGAGCAAAATCTCTGTGGATCTCTTTGAACCACAGAAAGAAGTTTGGCTTCTGTACAATCTGTAATAGGCAATTACAGTGGTGTGCCAATTTTTGTAACATATTTTAAAGATAATGTTGTTTCTTAGATTAAAATTATTTTAATCAGATGAGAAGGGCTGGCGGCACAGAAAGCCTCCAGGAAGCTACAGTGATATGTAGGTGCTGCACGGGCCTGGTTTGGATCCAGGAATTAATATCTAGGACTGAACAATGGGTACAGGTTGACTGTAGAACTAACCAGATGGAAAGGTAGGTTCCAGGCAGGAAGTGGAGGAGCCAAGGATTGCGAGGGCATTGGCTTTGGTATTAGCAACAAAGGATACAGGAAAGGCTTTGGAGCACATTGAGTTGGTGTTGCTGGGCCAGTAGGGGAGATGCATGAACCTTCCATGGACAGGTCTGGTTGGCAATACTTCCAGCAAACTTCTGGGTCTGCCCACATCTCCCTGCTGCTGAGGACAGTTGCGTGTGACCCTCAACTCCTTTTATTTTTTTGGGGGGGGTTAGCTTTTATTTATTTATTATTGACTTTTATTTTTTATTTATTTTTATTTTTTATATTAATTTTATTGAGAAAGAAATACCATTGAGACAGTTTCAAAACAGGTTAGTAAGGACAGTGACAACAATTAATATATTGCATATTGTTGTCTTCATAGTTATTCGTAGTACAAGATGCAGATATATCTTGTCTAAACACTATTAGTACAAATCTTTCTTCCTGTTCAACTAAGAGAGAGTAGCTGTATATCTATCCTAACTATTTGAATATATTATAATA
>NDGM011099739.1:0-11893 GCA_002564305.1 Octomys mimax | reverse complement strand
TGAACTCAGGCCCTTGCACTTTCCAGGGAAGCACTTATTCCACTGAGCCATCTCCCCAGCCCCTTTAGCATCGTTTGTTGATTTTTGCAAACTCACGCAGGGCTAGAGTGTTCCCTGATCATTTCTGACCTCTAGGGAAGAAGAGAAGGTGAGTTCATGTGAGTGGATGGAGGTCTGACCTTCGATACCTCTCTCCAGCTCAGAAAAGGGAACCATATAGGGTAGCTCTACCTACTCAAGTCTTCCCCATTCAGCTCTGGGTGGCTCCTACTTCTCTGTGGCTGAGCTGGCCTGCAACCCTGGTTGCAGCAGAGGAGGTGGGTGCAGAGCCACATTCCTCCTGCACGCTGTACCCCTTTGAGAGGCTATGCTTTGGTGGAGGGCTGATAGCATTCAAGAGGCCTTTTGGAAGGGCATGACAACCAGTCTGACTTCTCTTCAGGTTCCTCTTCCTGACTAGCACCAACCTACTAGACCTGTCCTCTATATGAGAGTCTGTGTCTCAGGGTGCCAGATGCCCGTGTGGGCCTTCCAAATGTGCCTGACATCCTCTTTGAGTTCCCAGTGCACAAGGTCATAGATGCAGAGAATCCAGCTGTCAGCGGCTTCCTGGGTATCTCACATCTCCTCCGTTTCCCCTTCCAGGCTTCCTCCTGACTGTGATGCTGACTGAAGCGCTGGTATTTGCTGTCCAGGAACTGGAATCTCTTCAGGTCCTCCCTTCAGGCAGTCCCCCAGGCACCATGGTGACTGCACCCCACAGCCAGACCACACACTCCTCTGTGATGACATTGAGTCCTCCTCCTGATGGACTCTCACAGGCCACAGCCAGAATGGCAACAGCGATGCCCCGTCAAAATGGGGACCCTCCTATAAACACCACTTCCACTGTCTTGCTGTCAGCAACCATCCTCCATCCTGAAAGCCCCCTGCCTACAGGTTCCCCTCCTGTTGCCATGGCAACCACATACTCCCACTCAGAAAGCAGTCCCACAGGGGAGGCTACTCCCACCATCCTAACAAAGCCAACAGGAGCCACCAGCCGCCCCATCACAGCAGTCCCTCGAGCTACCACACGCAGGCCCCCCCGACTCCCAGGCTCTTCCCGAAAGGGGACTGGGGGCTCATCACGCCCTATCTCACCTGCACCTGGTGGCCACTCTGGGAGGAAGGAAGGCCAGCGGGGACGAAATCAGAGCTCTACACACCTGGGGCAGAAGCGCCCATTAGGGAAAATCTTTCAGATCTACAAGGGCAACTTCACAGGGTCTGTGGAGTCAGATCCCTCTGCCCTTTCTCCCAGGACCCCGAACTTCTCTTTGCCACAGTCCCAGACAGTGGCTGCAACCATGGCACCCAGAAGTACCTCATGGGTGCCACCCACCACCCTCTTGGTGCCTGCAGAGGACAATCCAGGACTTAGCACAGCAGACCAAGGGGGTGGTTCTATCTTCACCAGCCCAGGAAATGAGCCGAATGCCACAGCAGCTGCAGTTCCTACCAGTTCACAAGCTACCCCAGTGCCTTCTCAGCACCCCCATGGTGACACACAGAACAGCCCTGGCCTCAGTGACTCTTGGCTTACTGTCATGCCTGGCACCAACAGACCTCTGTCTGCCAGCTCTGGGGTCTTTACAGATGTGATGGGGCCAACCCAGGCTGCCTTCAATGCCAGTGTCTCAGCCCCTTCCCAGGGGATTCCTCAGGGAACATCCACAACCCCACAGGCCCCAGCCCATGCCCCTGGGGTCTCAGAAAGCACTGTTTCTCTAGCTGAAGAGGAGACTGCAGTCTCCCTCTCCATGACCAACAGGGTACCCAGTCCTCTCTCTACAGTGGTGTCCACAGCCACAGGAAACTTCCTCAACCGCCTGGTCCCTGCTGGGACCTGGAAGCCTGGGACAGCAGCGAACATCTCCCATGTGGCTGAAGGGGACAAACCCCAGCACAGAGCCACCATCTGCCTGAGCAAGATGGACATCGCCTGGGTGATCCTAGCAATCAGTGTGCCCATCTCTTCCTGCTGTGAGTACCTTGCCTTCCCTCGGGCCTCCTACCCTCCTTACCTTCCCTCTGCCATTTCGTGTTGCTCCTCTCCCATATTCTCTTGCTCCAGAGTTGAGCAGCCCCCACCAAGGGTGCTATAAAAATTCCTATGACACAGTTTAATAGGGCAGTTCTGTGTTGGCTCTGCCTCTGGTCCTGATCTCTGCTAGATCATGGCTTGAATGTTCATAAGTTGTGAAACCCCACCCTCTAGGGGCTGGAGAGGACCTTATAGGTGGGCTAATCCAGCCGTACATTTTTCAGAAAGATATCAAGCTAGAGGGAAGATGTGGCAGTTAGAGAGGCAGAGCTGGGGTACAAGCTCAGCACCTGCCCTCCAGCCCAGTGCTCTGTCCTGACCCCTGCCTTCCTCAGTCATAGCCCACCATCCACAGAGTGGCGCTGCATCAGGATACCACAGCTGGAAGTAAGCCCCTCCCGATGTACAGCCTCCAGCTAGCAAAGTCCTCCTGTTCTCTCCTGTGTCTCCTGCACATTCCTTCTAGGTCTTCCTTTCTCCTCCCCCATTTCTCCTCCTCCTCCCCCATATCTCCCTAAGAAGGAAAGGAATATGAAGCTTTTACATAGTGGGAAATTCCCTTGACCTCAGCAAGAATAGTTCTAAATTGAAGCTTGAGAGGTGTGTGAATCTTAGCACACACATGCATGCGTGTGCACGCAAACACACACACACACACACACACACACACACACGCCCATGCCATGGGTTAGCTCAGAGGTTTATGCCTTCGATATAATTTCTACTCCACATTATACTCCAACCACATCTTTTTTTTTTTTTAACCTGGAGTCTAGATTCTTTTCAGGAGCCATGTCTCCCAGCCTGTTACACAAATGCCAGGGCTTGGGCTGCCTGCTTCTTCTCAGAGACTCAGCTCAGGAAAAGCAAAGCCATTTGCAAGGTGCATGTGTCACCCTTAATGAAAGTGGCTTTACTGTCTCTTGTGAAAACATTGTTATAAGCTGATTGCCCACTTCTAACACAGAATGGTAATGAGAAGTGTAGCACTGCTGACCGATAAATTATTAAAAATGGTCATATTTGAGAAGTAACCACATGAAATACAGCTTGCTAGTTTTGTGTTCCTTACATGTGCCTGGAATGCTCTAGTTTACAAAGAGAATTTCCAATAATTTCTATTACTGTATCCTTGAAACAGACTAGCCATACAAAATAAAAACAAAAGCAAGCAAACCCTGGCCAGGGTGCCAGGTGGCTCTGGTCATCACTCACACCTTCCAGTGAGGGTGGAAGTCACCAGGTACAAGTGACTTGCCCAGGGTCCCAGTCACACGGCATGTCAGCCCAAATTAGGAAGGGCGGAATCTGCTTTATTCATTGCATACCATTTTTTCCAAGGGCCTGCTGTGTGCCATGCACATTGCCAAGCACTAGGGAACCAGACAGGTATGGTGTGGCCCCTCTCCAACTCTCCAGACCCTGTAACCCCTGCATCTGCCCTGCCTGAGCTGGACAGCACAGGGGAGGCCTCAACAGTTCACCCACAGCACCCATCTGGATTTGTCTAGTCTGAGATGAATCCTACTTCTCCCCAGTCCTTCTAAGAGATGAGAGTGTGAAATTAGATCAGATCTTGCTGCACAGCTGAAAAGCCTGTAGCTGTCTCCACAATGGAAACAAATGCTCCACAACAGGAGCAAGGACACAGTTTGGAACTTACCTTCAGGGTACTTCTGGCACTACAGAGGCAGAACACACTACTTTTAAAAGAAGACACAAACTTTGTTGAAAATGGACTCTTGTAGCCTCTTGCGAACTGCAGCCCCACCTACTCTAGCATTTCTACCATCTTTATAGGAGAGTGCTGAAGAACCTTTTAGAAACAAGTACCTAAGCTGCAACCAAAATCCACCTCTTTATCACAAAGTTCCAACACTGCAATTAAACCTAAATACTGAAATTTTAGCTTAGAAAAAACTCATACATTAACATTTTTTGTCTTAAAAGGAAAACAACACTGTGCCCTAGGTTCGCCACCACTGGTACAGGAGGTACCGTGCTCTCGCCTTGGCCTTGTCTGCCTCCACACCATGTCTGGGCCCTTGATTGTGATTTTACCTCCTCATGAGGGATTGAATCCCCTGAAGGCCCTGGCGAGGAGGACACTAAGATAAAAGACTTATGTAACCTCAGAACTGTGTCTCGCTTCTTAGACATCCCCATCGCCCTGCCCTGTCTAGTGATCAGGCACATGGACTGCTAGGGCTAAAAGCCCACATTTTGGCACAGCTAATGGCTCCATTTATGCTAAAGCTACTTTACAGACCTCAGAGGCCATCCTTTCCCTTCTTATGAGACATTCCAGGTATTCTGGGCTGGTGGCAAGGTACCTGTATAGACTTGTCCTCTGGCTGTTTAGACCACCAGCAGCCCCAGTTCTGTGTTGTCCAGCCAGGGCTGCTGGGCAGAGTCCATTCATGAAGGGGTGAGCATAATAAAGCCCAGGAAGGGTGTCAGCAGCTCACCTGCCCTTCCAGATCTCAAGCTCCACCCCCAGTGGCTGAAGGGTGTGTTTGTGTCAGGGCTGGAAAATGCTTTGTCTCTAGAGTGCTGCCAGACACTCTCAGCGAACAGGATTTCAGATGTGCTGAGAACCAAAATTGATTGGATCCAGGCCACATTGGTCCATGCAGGGAAGCCATGTGGCTCCTGCACTGGTCTCTGCTGCCACCATCAGGATGCACAGAACCTAGTGCCAACTGCCGGAAGCCTGTGGCCTGGACCTACCAACCAGTGCTCTGGGCTTCCACAGGTCATCAGTTTGGAGACTGTCCTGTGCTGGCCACACCCTCTCGTGAGCATGTGTGATGCACCATTCCAAGATGCAGCGCCTCGTTGTGCCCACAGTTCTTGACTACATCAGTTGTTCAGTGGGCTTTGAATCAACATGCAAGTGCTTTTTATTCACAGGCCTCAAATGGTTTTGTAATTATAAGAAAACATAAGTCAGAATGTCTCTTGCCAGTGAGAAGGGGTTGGACCCAGGAGTGTTGCTGAGAGGTTTTCTTCTGGGAGTTTATGGACCAATGGAAGGAGAAGGAGAGAAGCTTCAGGCACAGCAAGGTTGTCCAGGGATTGTCACCCTGGTCGTAACAGTGCCGCTCTCTGGCGGCACTCCCCTGGGTTCTCCTAGTCCTCAGCAGGTTGTTCCAACCTGCTAGGCAGAGAGCAGATCAGTGGGTGTTTGGAAAGATTGTATCTTCAGGGGAACTGTGGAGTTTCATTTTCATTTCTCATCACACAGTGACTTCTGTCTCCTCAAAGAATGTCCCTCCCAGAAATATGAGCCCAGTACCCAGGGCTCTCTCTTAAAACCAGCTGCCTTCCTCCCTACACTTCTGGCAAACTATGAACAATTTTCTGTTTATATTCCTGAGAAGCCAAGAGAGCTTGCCCTACTCTCAGCCCTATTTGGAAACTTGAAGGAGGACTAACCCTTCATTTCTTCTGGCGTCCTGTGGCCTTTGGAGACAGAGCAATTGAGCTGCCACTGAACAGTGAAGGGAGCAACTGGTACTCTGGGCTTGCGTACAGCTGGGCACTTGGCCACTCTTATACCCCTAATGTTCAAGACGAGGTTCAAATCATAGTTATTAGCTGGGTGATAATGGTCAATGTTGTTCACTTTCACAACCTCAGTGTCCTCTTCCCTAAATGCCAAGAGTAGTGGTACTTTTCCCAGGTGGTTATCATATGGGTTAAGTACAGCTGCTAAGTACCTAGGTGCTGGGGATATATCACAGCTTCCTGGATTCTGACCCGCATTTTTTCTGAAAGATCAAGCCACTAAAATAATGCACTTTCTAAACCACAGGTGGAGCTTTGGCCTTGAGCCTCCTGATAGCCCCACTTTTCTTTCTGTCTTATGGAATCTTCCAGAAGAACAGGAAGAGAACCAGCATTAATTAGCCACCTGTGGCATGTCAAGCATTGTGTATGGCATTTTGTACCCATAATCTATTCAGTTTTCATAATAACTCATGAAGTCAGATTAATCAGAGACAAAAGGGCTTTCCAGGTGTAATCCGGGGTTGCGCCATGGCCTCTGATGGCAGTCCTGTGCTCTTCCTGTAGCCAGGCTGGTTTCCAGTAAGTAAATGTGCTGATGCTTGAGAATTGCTGGAAACGCCCTGAGGAAATACAGAATGGAGCAAGCCTCACGTCCCGCTCCCGGCTTGCCCTGCGCTGATGTCTGTCCTCCCAAAGAGCAGGATCCCTGTGTCTGGCATTCAAAACCAGGGCAGTGTGAGCTGTAGACACTTCCCTGAACTAGGAAGCAGAGGACATGGATTCTGTCCCCTCCACCAGTCAGGCTGAGCAGTGTGGCCCAGCACAAGTTCACCCTCTAGATCTCCAGTCCCTGCTCTGAGGAGTAAGGGTGCAGGATGGGGAAGGGGTCATCGGTTCAGGTCCTCCTGTGTGCAGTGTGCTGCTGCTGAATGCATGCTTGCAGCTAGTCTGCCCACAGGAAGCTGAGGTGGAGAGGGGCTAAGTCATTTATTTATTTAGCTCGTGTGAGTGACAGATTATATCATCTGGACTCAGATTCTAAATTCTACGAGCCTTTTTTTTTTTTTTTTTTNTTAGACAGCATCTTGCTGTGTACTTCAGATAGGCCTTGGATTTACTTTGTAGCCCAGGTTGGACTTGAACTCTCAGCTGTTCTCCTGCCTCAGCCTCCCAAGTGCAGGGATTCCAGGTGTGTGCCACTTCACCTGGCAGTTTTGTTTGTTTATAGCTGCTCAACTGATGAGAGGCACAGAGATGATTTTCCTTAGAGAGGTGTGCACACCATACCATCCTGGCTCAGGCAGACCTTTCTCAGGCTTTGGTGTCAGTCCTGCCTGCCTGGGTTTGGGTCTGTAGCAGCATCCTGTGTGACAGATGGGAGACGCCCTCATAGGCTGTAGTTGGAAAGCGGCCTTTTTTGTCCCAACAGAAAAAATGGAGCTGGAACCAAGGAAACAGTATTTTGCCCACTTCCCACATATTGCCTTCTCCATGTGGCTTGCCTGACCAGCTTGAACTCCCCAGCTGTGTCACCATCCCAGTCCCAGGAGCAGGTGACAGGCAGGGCTAGGAGGAGTAAAGACCGGAGAAAAGGAGAGGAGGGATTTGGGTCTTGTCGGAGCCCTGCCACTCGCAGAGCTCTGACCTGTGTCAAGTCAGCTGGTTACCGCAAGCAGTAGTGGGCCCCGCAGAACAAGAGGCAGCCAGTGAGCAGGGTCCAGGCTGAGCTCTGCAGCCCTCTCATCACCTCCTTTCCTTCAACCACTTAAAGATAGGGTGGCAGAAGGAAAGGACGAGAACCACAAAATTTGAACAGTTGTATACAGCACCAGCTGACCTTCCTTGTAGCCCATTCAGAATCCTCATCTGTAAACCCAGGTTCTTCACATTGCGCTACAGCCTCAGCCCTGGACTGGGTTTGAGCTTGTGATCTTCCTATCTCAGCCTCCCAGAGAGCTGTGATTAAAGGCATGCATCACCATGGCTGGCCTGACCTTGCTCAGAGGCCTTTCAGACTGAGACGCCACTGAGGCTGTCTTCTTATTCTGTGGGGACCTCTACTGCTTACAGTACCTACCTGATTTGTCATAGGTCAGAGCCAGCACCACCCAGGAGCCTGGACTCTGGGCTCTCAGCCTGCACAGGTGCTAGATTTTGCAGCTAACCTGTGCCCCGGGATTCAGCAGACTGTCAGCTGCTGTGGGTGGCGAGCCTGGGCAGAATATTCAGTCCTCACTTCCTGGCTTCTTCCCAAGGGGCATCTGCACTTGTGACGTCGGCATTCTGTGTTACCCGGACAGCTCTCTTCAGATCTCAGGAGCCTTCCCAGACAGCACTATGTTCACACTTGGTTCATCAAAATCCAGACACACCCCTAGGGGCTGTGTCTGGGTGCACATGACAGCGTGGCTAGTCCAGCTGTGGAGAACCCTGCCCGGGCCATCACTGCAGGGTGGGCCTTGGCCTCAGTCTGAGGTGGATTTGCAGTCCAGGTATCTGGATTTGCCCTTTGGCAAGTCACTTGACCTCTGTGACCTTCAAACTCCCTGTCTGTACAGCAGGGACCTTAATGGTCTACCCCTTGGGGTTAAATGGGGAATTAAATGAATTAATAATTCTGATGTGCCTTCAGTTTGCATCCCAAAATGGCCTTGCTCATGGGGGAGGGTCCCCAGACTGTGGCTACACAGAAGGTGAGTGTGTTCCTGGGTCACCCCTGGGCTGATAGAAGAGGTCTCAGCTGTGGTGGGAGGAAGTCAGAGGGGCAGGGCATAGTGCACCTCTCAGGAAAGCCCTTGACGTCCTCCTCAGGGGCCTTGATGGCACAGGCACATGGAGCAGAATCCCTGAGTCAGCAGCATCTCTCTGGCCCCCATCCCCCACGTGTATGTATGTATACACATGGAAGAGCTGCTGACAGTTAAGCAGGACTGCGGGCACAGGCCCGTCTGCTCCTCAGGGAAGACTTCCACAATGACTCCACACAGTCTCTCCCCAACTCCCACACTGTTTTTTTCATTGTCCTGCTTTGTTTTCATTAGATTATCGCTCTCTGAATTAGTTTTATTTGTTCCTTTTGTTTATTACATATTATATATGACTGGCCCATCTGTACCCATTCATGTACTAGGATGGAAGTTTATGGAACAAAGGGGGTGTGGCCCATTTCCCACCACCTTTTCCTAAATACTCTTAATATTTCCTGGCACAAAGTAAGCATCAACGCAGAGATATTAGTTGAAGGAACACATAAATAAGTGGGTGCAGTAAGTGGCTGAATGCTGTGTTGCCTTCGTAGTGTCACCTGGATACCTGCACTTGTCACCTGCAACATTCACAGCTGGTCACTCCCTGCCTCCTCTTACATGGCCTCTCCTCTCCACAGCGGTCTTGCTGACAGTGTGCTGCATGAGGAGGAAGAAGAAGACAGCCAACCCTGAGAACAACCTGAGCTACTGGAACAATGCCATCACCATGGACTACTTCAACAGGCACGCTGTTGAGCTACCGCGGGAAATCCAGTCCCTGGAGACCTCTGAGGTGATGAGCCCTGGCCCTCTGCCCCGGAAGTGCTGGCCCCAAGGAAAGCCATGGTGCATCCACTCATCTCTGAGGCCTGCTCCCAGGGGTCTGAGGACCAGCAGCAGCTAGAGCCAGGAGTCACAGGCCCTGCCCTAACCCACGGAGTCAGGGTCTGCATTTTGTGTATGTAGGGGTGGGTGCGTGGCACAAGGGATTGAACCCATGGCCTTTACTCAGAGCTGGGTCCCCAGTCCTTTTTGTTTTGAGGCAGGGCTCTCCCTAAGGCACCAAATTACCAGATTGGGCTCCAGGTAGGGAATCCTTCTGCCTCAGCCTCCCAGAGTGCTGGGGTTATAGGTGAGCACCACAGCACCCAGGTTTTAGGGTCACTTTTTTTTTGGAGGGGGGGGCTGGGGATTGAACTCAGGCCCTTGCACTTGCCAGGGAAGTACTTAATTCTACTGAGCCATCTCCCTGGCCCCTTAGGGTCAACTTTTTAACAAGAGGTACTTTCTGCATGCTAAAGTTTGAGCAGCACTCTTCTCATAATTCATGGTTTCTAGGTGCAAGGAAATCCTGCTCTCTGAGGGCCTGTTCTGTGGCAGTGTTGGGACTATGACGATGAGAGCTTGCTCAGGGGTCTCCAGTACTCAGATGTAGCTGGAGAACAACGCCAGCATCACTCAGAAAACGACTGAGAGGAAATAGAGAACAGTAATAGGGAAACCTGGGGCAGGAAGGCTTCTGGGGAAGGTGCTGGGAAGATAAATGCAGCTGTAGGTGCTGCACTGAGCACGGAGCCTGGGCACTGGGGCAGCGTGTGACATGGAGCGCTTGCCTGTGACAGCTGGCTGGCCAGTGCTAGTGGGGCTTCAGGACCAGACCTGACTCCAGCCCATGCTCTTCCATTCTCTCCTGCACGGGGATGTAGAATGGGCGGAGCCAGGGCAGGTGTGCAGGGCTGGATTAGGCACAACCTTGCATGTTGGAGTTTGGGACAGTGAGGGGTCAGTTGAAAGTTCTGCACTTTAGGCAATGTTGTTTAGAATTATGCTGACCCTGTCAGGGTGCTCTATTTGACCAGAAAATGGATAAGGAAGAAGGTGAGGTAGTTTAGTAGAAGGCTGAATGGACAGAAAGATGAACCAAAAGTAGGTAGCTCAACTTGTATGCAGTAGTGATGGTCCAGGAGCAAGACGTAGGTGAAGCAGGCAGAGCAGAGAAGAGCTTGTGCCCATCCTTCCCACAGGTCAGTGCTCAGGAAGTGAGCTTGTATGAACAGGAATGCAGAGCCCCTCTGCAGCTTCCCATTGCCCTGAGGTTAAAGTTCAAAGTGTTTCATAGGGCTGCCTGTCCCCCTCCCCTCATTCATTTGCTAAGCTCCAGCCACCTTGGGTTTCTTTTTGTTCCTTCACAGCACTAAGTGACACCACACCACTCCAGGCCTGGAGGTGGGCTGCGCTTTCTCCTGGGTGTCCTCCAGACCCATCAGTCAGGGCCTAACCTAAATGTCACTTCCTCAGGGAGGCTTTCCCTCCCCACCAGGTTGGCCTCATCTCTCTTCACTGCATCAGCACAACGCTCAGTAGGGTTGTGATTCCGTGGCTCTCCCCACAGCAGAGCAGCCAATCACTTCCACATTGCTCACGGGGGTCAGTTCTGAGCACTCTGCCCTCCACCTGCTGGCAGCATTGTCGACCCCCCACCAGCAGTAGGGCCCCGGCCTCTCTGGTTCTCTGGCTCCCAGTGGCCCCTTCAGTTGCTAAGGTTGGGGCCTAATCTGTGCCCCAACCTCTAATCACTGAAATCCAGGCTTCATCCCACCACTGCTTCACTTCCTCTTCCACTCAGCTGCATGACGTAAATGCCATCTTGCATCATGGACCTTGAATTTTTCTGTGGAGCCTGGATAGCTCCCTTGAACTCCACATGCACCAGCCATCCACCCCACCAGTGTGCCCAAGACTGAGCCCTTGACCATCCTCTGCCTGCTGCCCTCAGGCATCAATCACCTGGTGGCCAGGTTGTCAGCAGGTGCCACTGGTTCTGCCAAACACAGTGCTTTGTCTCAGTGCAGGCACAGCGTCCTTGCTCACTTCATCACTGCTGCCCCAAGCTCTGCAGACAGCACCCCATTACCATCTCGTCCCTGCAGGGACCCACAGCCGCACAGTTCCCAGACCCCTCGTCAGCTGTGGCTCCCGGCACTCAGAGGGCCGTCTTCACTATAAGGAAAACACACACAGCCCTCTAGAGCTGGCGCTGCTCCTCCCTGCCCCACCCAGCCGTGTTGTCCTTTCTGCTCCTCCTCCCACGCAGATTTGCTCTCCCGCCTCTTAGAAATGCTTTTCTCCTGCGCACCTCAGTCTCTTGTTTCCCTCAGGTCTGTGTCCAAAAATCACATCCTGAGGGAGCCTTTCCCTGACTGCCCCAAACTGATTAACACCCTGCCCAACTCCCTGATCCCTGCACAGGATTTTGTCCTTCAGATCCCTTCTCACCACCTCACTGCGTTGTTCTGTTTCCTGTGATGGACTTCCTCATAGAATACAGGTGTGATAAAAAAGGAATGATGGGGCCAGCCAGATGGCTTAGCAGATTGAAGCACCTGCAAGCAGGCACAGGGGCCAGGGGCTCAATCCCCAGGCCTGCCATGCTGGCCCCGGCCCTGGGGTGCCCTGAGAGGGCAGTTGAGACTGGGTGTGATGGCGCGTACCTGTAATCCCAGCTCTTGGGAGGCTGTAAACAGGCAGATCACTATGAGTCTGATCT
>NDGM011099728.1:0-11906 GCA_002564305.1 Octomys mimax | reverse complement strand
GATTTGATTTGAAACGGTCTAATTGCTATTTGTTTATCAATAAAATTCTGAAAAAAAAATAAATACAAATAAAAATTTAAATGAAAGGTTGCCAGCTTCTGAGGCTTGGCTTCGTATTGTGTGTGGGTGCCATGTCTGGCCTCAAAGGTGGCAAGAAGCCCTGGAAGCAGCCCAAGAAACAGCCCAAGGAGATGGACAAGACAGAGTGTTCAAACAGAAGGAAGAGGAGGAGCAGAAGAAAACTGATGAGCTATAGACGAAGGCCGTAGGAAAGGGCCCGCTGGTCACAGGTGGAATTGAGAAATCTGGCAAAAAATAAATTGTTCCTTGTGTGTATGATGATGGTTACCTTGGAATCCATACCTATTCAAATATCTGGATGCCCTGCCATAACATTTTTTGACATCTATAACTAGAATGAAGTGTGTTCTTGGAGTATGTTGTACATTTTAGAATAAACTTTTATAAAAAAGGAAAATAATTAAATTAAAAAAAAAAACTGGTGCTGGGGATTGAATCAGGAGCATCACACTAAGCACGTTCTCTGCCACTATGCTGTATCACCAGCCTCAAATACAAAACTTTATCATGCAAGTATATATTCAGGATAGCTGAGATGATTGTAGTACTAATTTCCATCAGTTTTTTGAAAGTTGCAGTTAATGTTTAAAATGTTCACTATGACTAACTTTATATATTAATACCTATAATCTGAGCAACTATATCAAAGACAGCAAAGTGTAATACAAAAACCACTGTTGAATAACTCTCATCTTGTACTTCTAAATGTGCACCATTTCCAATGTGCTATCAATTAGCATACTGCCTTCAAATTAAAAAAATAAAAAGAAAAAAAGGATAAGAAAAAAATTATGGTTTACTGAAAGTGTTATTTAACCAATCTTGCATACCTATATCCATTAATCTGAACAACAAATTTGACGATAAAAATATGTAATACAACAACCACTGTTAAATTTTTATTGTCTTCAAATTCTGCACCATATGTAATTGTTATTTGTTACTGTTTCTGTCTTTGTTTCTGCTACTTGCTTTTACTCTTTAAGATAAAATAAAAAATAAGGGGAAAAAATAAAACCCTGAAAACTTTAGCATAGAATATAGTTATTTTAGTATAGCCTGTAAAACTTTAGCACAGAATATAAAGTTATTTTAGTATAGCCTGTTTATGTCCATCTCTAGCCTAATTCTCTGCTACTCCTTCATGTACTGTTCTCCAATTTACCTCTCTAATGATAAATTTTCAATCTTTGTGTACATTAACGTTTACACATGCATTCTTTCTACCTCACAGGTACCTAATTTACCCCTTTTTAGCTAACTTCTAATTCTTAGTCACCATCTTTTCCTGAGGCACTCAGTCACTTCCCCATCCTGGCCTGAGTGATCCTACTTCACATCCTAAGGTGAGCACATGTACCAGAGCACATGTAATTCCATTACAGCATGTCATTGCCCCCTTTTTTAGTTATGGGTTACAAGCCTATCTTCCCTAGTAAGTTGTGAGGCAGAGCCTAAGACTTTCAAGTAACTGTGACAAATGAGTTATCCTTTAGGACAGGAAAAGATATTTAAAGCAGATTTTATCTCCAGGAATAAAGAGTACGCATTTTGTGGTGGTGTTTTACACACAATGCCAGTGTATGGTAAATTTTAACACATTCTAACACATTAAGACAAAAAATGTTAAAATATTGAAATAAGATATATTTCACTGCAAAAATAAAGGAGTTTTCCAAAAATGTTTAAGGATTTATATAATGCAAAGAAATGAAAGAGGACACCAAAAACAGAGAACTCTATTAAAACTATAAAGGATAAAATCGCTGATTAAAATTTAACTCTCTAAAAATGAACAGACATATTTGAGCAGTAAAATTATGTAAGTTTTGGAATAAGAGGGTCCAATGTTAAAACTTTAACTGTGAAAGAGTCACAGAGAAAAGATACCTGCAAGAAAATCCCTTCCTGCTACCATTATCATATTATGAGTCTTACTAGTGGCATGTTTGGATGTGCCTTAATGTAGTACTATAAAAGCAGTCAGGAATGTAAGTCATCTTTCTGTAGATATAGGATATTTAAAGAATGAAATTATGCCTTATATATTTTGCCATGAAAAAAGGAAAATGGAGATATTGTAGATGAAGTCTTGGCTAAGTTTGGGAAAAAGTGACTTTTCGATCTGTATCTACCTAGAAATTCTATCCAACATGTTGTACAAAGACAATTGCAAAAGATCTTTTCTGTTTCCTGAGACATTCTCTACAGATGGTAGGTTATGTAAAACACAGTACATAAAGTCATGGTAGTTTCTTTGTAACTTTATATATTGTGACTATCCCAGTCAGCACAGCCATGCTTTTGTGAAGAACTATGTGTATGGCTGAAGTAGAATGCTTAAGTTAGTAATTCATGGAGTCAAAACACATGATAGCAGTCACAATAACCTTATACAAAGGAAACCTCTATTTGTGATCCATTGTCCTAATCACAAGGAGATTATTCTATTGAAGGTATTGTCACAGTATGGTTTTTGCTTTTAATAAGGTGATCTTTTTAGACATTCTTTTATAGGTTTTAGAAGACACATATAAAGTACAAAGTAGGTTTGTAGTAAATATTGTTTTTTATTGGGCATCAGGTCACAGAATGATTTGGTGAAAGGGGAAAAAAAAATCCAAAGTACAGAGGGAATAAATATAGGCTGGTATTTACTGATACTTTTTTGATCAATAAAATCCTCAATGTCTAAAGATTCCTTGTCTCCCCCTCCCCCTTCCCTTCCCTCTCTCTCCCTCTCCTTCTCCCTCTCCCTCTCCCTCTCCTTCTGCTTCTTCATATTCCCTTTTTAGTATCAGGATTCTTCAACTAGTTCCACATTGTAATACTAAATTAAAAGAATTTTTTTCCCTACTCCCTTAATTTTTAGAAAATTATTACTTAAAGGTTTGATATGTTTGTTAGTTTTTACTAGTTTAAAAGTCTTATCTGTAGCAGAACTGCTGTTTGAGCCATCATTTCCTCAATGAACTTAGGGCCTCAATTTTAGGGAAAAAGGAGGGCGAGAGATATAGTTCAGTGGCATAGCACCTGTTTGGCAAGTGCAAGGTGCTGAGTTTGATTCCTGGTTCAAAAAAAAATGAAAATAACATAAAGGAAAAAGAACCTAAACACTTCATAGAAAGTATTAAAGAAAAACCCTTTTATCGTTTAAAGGAAATATGTTCAAATTATTTTTTATACATTTGTATTTATTAAAGGTAATTTCCTTAAACTCATAAAAAGTTAACTTTCTTCTTTCTTTGTGGTGCTAAGGATCAAATTCAGGGCCTTGTACATGGTAGGTAAATGCTCTATCATTGAGCTATACCCTGGTCTCTTGTTGACATCCTTAATAATGTATAATAAAATATATGGTGCTGATTAAATAAAAACTGTAACGAAACATCTTTTTCATCTTGTATTTTTGAAAGAAAAAATTAGAAAACTAGACTCATCCTGTAAATGTCCTCTAGACATATATACTAGCCCTCTAGCCTGTTTTGGGTACTCCTGCTCTTCTTCCTTAGCTCCTGTACTGTGCTTTACCAATCACAGCATCTCTCATTTCACTGAGTCCCTTAAGTCTTCTGTCTTCCTCAGGAGACAATAAAGTTCATAGATAGATTCTATTTTGCTCATCATAGTGTTTTGAAATAGGGACTGCATATAAGTTAATAATATTTTAATTAAATAAAAGAATGGATTTAAAAAGCAATCTCCAGGCATATCTGAATCTAGATCTAGCAATTTGCTCAATTCAGTTTTCTATATAATCTACAACTACAGTACAATACAATCAGTATTGCTATTATAATTGAAGGCCCTGCATAAGAGTTTCAATTACTTTATATTCTGCTTATAATGCCTGAATATTACTCTGTATACATTTTGGGCAAAATAGGTTAGAAAAAAAGACTGTCTAGGTTTCAATAAATCAGAAAAAGATTTTGTAAAACCCTGTGCATAGATTCATTATTTTTTTATTTTTTAAATTTGGTACAGGGTCTCACTACACAGCTCAACTCAGAGTGTTCCTCCCGTTTTTAGTCTCCCCAGTACTAGGATTACAGGCATGCGCCACCACACCCTGCCTCCATGGTCAGCTCAGATTGCCCAGGGGTGGAGCCGGGTCAGCATGTGGTGCTGGGATCAAACCCTGGTCCCTGAACTTGCTTAAGCAGGTACTTCATCCACTGAGCTATTTCTCAGGCCCTAGGTTCATTATTATATTAAAAATTCTTTCTATTTTGTACAGCATCAGCCTCCTTTTCTAAGTTCTTTCTCATTTGGCTCTAATGTTTCTAGCTTTAGTTCCAGAAATTTCCTTTTCTAGGTATTCCAGGCCTAGAAGAGTAATGGCGAACCTTTCAAATATAAACACCCTTCTGCACCATGTGTGCTACAGGTTCACAAGTGCCCTAAAGTATTTCTCGCAGAGATCTCCTTCATATTTTTGTTCCGGTTGCTCTTCCTTAGAAGAATCACTCAAAAGCATGCACATGTGAACAGACATGAGTGTACACCCATACACACCATACACACCATACACACCATACACATCATACACAAGCTTTCTGAATCTTTCTAACCGAGCAAAAGCCCACACTATTCACATCTATTTTAAGAATCATTCTGACCACCCCTATGATAAAAAATGGTCCTTAACTTCCTCCAATACATACTGTCTAGCCTTTACATTGAAGGTGGCATGTGTTATTAGTTTATACTGTTGTTCATTTGGGGTGGGCTATATTTTACAATAATATTATGTGTTCTCTGTTTGCCAGGATTATGTAGTGTCCATTGCATCAATCTTATTTAACATCACAAGAGTAGGGTGGGGGAGATAGCTCAGTGGCATAAGTGCCTGCCTGGCAAGTACAAGGGCCCATGTTTGATTTCTGGTACCGCATGTTGTGACAGCCCCAGAACTGGGCATGGTGGCGTGTAATGCCAGCACTAGGGAGGCTAAGACAGGAGGATCACTATGAGTCTGGACTGCACAGCAAGACCCTACATAAAAAAAGAAAAAAAATTATAAGAGTGAAAAAACTAAGATTCATAAAAGTCTCATTGCTATGTGCTAGTAAATCTGGAATTCAAATGAAGGGCTTTTTGATTTCTAAAAAATAATTTTACCTGCATCAAGGCATCTTAAAATCAGTTGGATAGTTTAAACACACAAGTGTCTACACTCATATCAGCCTTTCTTAAGTGAATATGTTACGAAGTCATGATATAGCAGTAGTCTATTCTTTGTAAAGGCTTTGTTCCTCTCTCCAAGCACCTGTAACTATTCCATGAATATAGAAACTCAATAAATGTTTATTATTTTTGGACTATAAAATAGAGTTGTCTTCATTTCAGCATTTAGTCTTTCCTAACTACTAAGACACTGACTTAAAAATTCTCAAGTAATGTACCAGTTACTGTTGTATATACCGTTCATGTAATTAATCTATTAAATCCTCCCAACAACACTGTGAGACAGCTACTTTCTTCATTTTATATATAAGGAAATTGAGATACAGGTTAATAACTTGCCCGGAGTTACTAGCTACCATCTGGGACCTAATTAAAGTAGTCTGGCTACAGATTACACATTTTAAACATTTCTTTGCAGTCACTTCTCAGACATAAATTACCTAAAAAGGTGTTTTACTTAGAATTCAATAATGGCTAGTTCCCTCCAACTATGCACTTTCTTCCAGAAACAGTTTAACATATGCACTACAAAGCCATTTAATACTGTATACTGGAAACTAGAGTGTATTATTTTTACAGGGCTGAAACCAATTAACTCTAAATTAGGAACTCTATTTACAAATCCATCTCTGAACCCCAAGATTACTTGGTTAACTAAGCTACAGCCAGTAATTATGTGAAAGGAATGATGTAGGTGCTTTCCAGCGTGTCTTTGTAAAGAAAAAAAGACCTATTATATGTCTTATGTATATATTATGTAGTTTAAATTATAAATTATATATATATATATATATATATATATCCTTTTCCATCATGTTTGGGAAATAAACATCTTGGATTATACAGAAAAGGGCAATCTCCTAAGTGAGGCAGACCAAGATAAAAGCAAACTGGGCAACCTGTATAATCTATGGAGCAGGAAAGCTATCTAAGCACTAAAGCCTACCTTTGAACTATAATGTGCGTGAGGAAAAAAGTTCATGTTATTGTTTTAGTTTTCTATGGTTATACAGTGGTTATATACATAGTGGTGAAAAAAAATATCCATGCATTAAGTAACAGTTCTGCAATTCAGAATTCTGGCCTGGCCTGTTTTCTGTGGTCAGGGTTAGACAAGGCAGAAATTAAAATGTCAGGTTGGGATCTCATCTGAAAGTTGGAGGCTGTTCCAAATTCAGATAGTTGTATAAGAATTCAGCCTTGCAACTGTAGAACTGAGGCCATCAGTTCCTTGTTAGCCATTACCTATGGGCCAAAGTCAGCTCCTTAGAGCTGAAACAATGTGTGCAATCAGCAAGAAAACTTTCATTTGTTGCATTTCCTTTCATGTCTCAAATTTTTTGCTCATTTGATTATAAAATGATTACTCCAGACAATTTGTCGTCTTAAAATTTATTTATTTATTTATTTATTATTCTGGGGATTTTTAAAAAATTTCTTTTTATTTCTTTTTTTATTTTTTTGGTACTGGGGATTTAGCACAAGACCTTGCACTTGCCAGGCAGGATACTGCCGAGCTATCGCCTCAGGCCCCAGACAATCTCTCTTAAAACCCAACTGTATCATATAATATAGCCCAATGTTCAAGTAAAATTCAACATATTCCAAAGATAATGTAGAGTGTATACAACAAGACAATCTTGGGGACCATTTGAGAATTCAACTTACCACAGTATTTAAACTCTGGCATCTGGGGGTCTGTCACTTAATTTCTTTTGTTTTTTAAAATTGTGCTAAAATATATGCAATATTTATCAGTTCAGTATCAAGTATATTTACACTGCTGTGCAATCATCACTATCCATCTCCAGAACTAAAACTGACCTATTAAATAAAAACTCCCTACTCAAAGTTCCCTTTTGCTGTTAGTGACCACTGTTGTACATTCTTTCTTAGTTTGACTGCTGCTGGTACCTTATATAAGTGGAATCACATAATACCTGCTCTTCTGTAATTGACTTACTTTCTTTAAATGCTACATACTTTTGAACCTAAATTTTAATACACGTCAAAAAAGACTGAGGAGTAGCCAGTGAGGTAGGGCAAAAGAACAAAACATATAAATTGTAAAAGGAAAGTCAATAGAACCCTATTTCAATAATGAGGTGATAATACATCAGATCAAATAATCTTTCTTCTATAAAAAAACAGAAGGTTCCCAAATTTCAATTACTTAGTACAACAACTAATTGTACATAAAAAACCCCTACATAGGTGGTAATTTAAAAAATTAAGCAAACCCTTAAGAATACTTTATCATTTTCTTTTACTTAAAATTATTTTTACAACTGCTTAGTATTATATATTCAAAAGGCAATTTTTAAAATAAAATGGATAAATATCCCTTGACATGGAATTCCTAAGAATCAGTAGTATAGATTCTGCTTCAAAAGCATAATTTCTAGCTTTTTTTCATTTTAAATGTATTTTTCTCTTTTTGCCTTTAAAATGATCTAATCTCTTCATTTTTTTCCATTCTATTTTTTTTTTCCATTCTAAATCTACTCCCTATCTTTATTTCCCACTTGTTATGTAACTTTTAGTTAAGTGGCTTCATTTTTAAAAGGGAAATTAGTGTCACGGAAAAGGAAGAGAGCTACATTTTATATTCACATTTCTGCCTAATAAAGTGGTACTTAAAAAAAAATGACTATGAAAAGAAAAAACAAACATTTTTCTGAGTCCAGTTCAAAAAAAGGCTTACTCCCTGCTATGTCATTTACCAATATAAACAGTGCTAGAATGCAAGTATTTATAAACATTTACTGAAAAGATAATGTAACTTCTTTAAGACGCATATTCTTGGGTCTCAATTTCCTTTTGCTACCATTTATTAAAAATATTTTAATTGAGATTTTCTGATGTACTTCACCTAGCTTAGACTTATTTAAACTAGCTAAGAATTTCTAAGACAAAACTTGTAGATTTTAGTATTTTACTTATTGTGAACATAAAGAAATGATGACTACAGGCAAATTGCATTTGTCTATATTTTTCTTTTTAACATACATGCTGAAACTTTCTTTTAACTAAGTCATGTATAACTTAGTTTTTCTTTTAATAGCTTACAAGGACAACCTGGGACTATTACTCGATATTCTCAGGATGAGTCAGAACCATTTTAAATGGAAATGGGGTGAATTTAAGAATGGATAATCTGTTATGATTCATTTTCATAAACAAGACTTATTAAAGTTTTAAAACTACTATTTTGAGCCATCCTAATGGAACTTTTTGTCTAAGAAGGGGGAACTTTAAAGGGCACAACTTTAAGTACAACAGTGTGATTTTGCCAGTCTGAAAAGTTTGCTAATTTTTATCCCAAAATATGAGTCTGTTTTTGGTATATGGTAGTTGGCAAAGCAAACAAATATGCCTCTATGTTTAAAATATTTTAGCATTTCACTTTAACTTATCAACAAAATGCCTGCTAAGCAAAGGACATTATTTTAGTACATGACCTGAGATGGAAAGAAATAATTTCTATTAAGGAAACAAAATGAAAAGTAGTATTTTATGAACACTTTAAATAAGATTGTATATATGAAGATAAACACAAGTTGGAGTTTCTTTTTCAAGTGTTTGTTTCATTGGTAACTGATGTTAGTAAATTAACTAGCTGGCATTCTGTTTATGGGTCTACTCTGAGCCATTACCATTCACTAGCTCAATTACTTTATGAAATGTGACTGGACTCAGGTATATTTACCTAATTTAAGACTCTCATATAAAGCACTCATTCCCAGAATTAACTAAAGAGATCTCAGTTTAATTCACATATTATTCAGGAATCAAAAAATCTTTAGTTAGAATGAATGTTGGGAATCACCTAATCAAACTTCTCATTCTATGCAGGAACTGCTTTATAGTATCATCAAACCAGTGCATGAACATATATAATGGCAAGACTCAGGTATAACAGTAACAGCTCCACTTCGACACATTCATTAACTATTGCACAGTTCTTCCCTAGGCAAAAATTTCCTACCTTATTTTCTTATTTCTTGGTCTAAATGCTACCTTAAAGAGGTACAGAAAACATCTATCAAGTAAGTCACTGTTTTCCTTTGTAGATTAAACATCCTTCACATACTTCTAAGCTTTCACAAGAATGACTTCATGATTTTATGTTCTCCTGGTTATCTCCTTTGGGACAATTTCGGACAACTTCAGTTGGTCAATACTTTTAAAATGTTAACAAAATACCATCTAACTTGCATATACAACACATGCACTGAACTTATATTTTTATTTTTGAAGTTTAAGATATCATTTCTTTAATTTCAAGAATCATTTCTCTTTTGCAAATTAAATTCAATAGACCACTCAGATTTAACTCCAGTTCTGCTAAAATAAACAAGTTCTCCTTAAAAAGTTAAGTCCTTCTGTCATGCACGACAGTGAATGCTATCATTTGTTTTGGTGTGCAGGTATGAAGCTCCTTTGTTTCAGGAGACACCAGGAGACTTTGTTTCAGGAGATTTTATGGTATGAAGTAAAGATCATCACTCCCAAAGGTGCTTACAATGTATTATGCAATCATAGGTAGCTTACGCAATTCTGGCTGGTATCTGTGCTAGAAGCAAGTAATGCTGAATTCTGGGGGAAGAATGGGCAGGAGTACAATTGTAGTATTGATGGCGATTTCCTAATCACAACATTTCTTTGTAATTTTTCTCTCTAAATCTTACTTAAGCTCTGACTTTCTATTCCAAGACAATTTCAGCATGTGGAAGGTCTGACCTGATGCTAGGGTTTCTGCAAGTGTTGTCAGGCTAATCTTTTCACTGATGCCTTTCTTCTCTTGCCTGAGTTCTGATTATTCAGAGTACCCTCCTGTGTCAACAGTTTCCTCCTCCTGCTTAGGTTCATATACTATATACCATGCTGTCCCTTTCTTGTGGACACCCTTCTCAGCCTCCTTAAACTAGCTTTCTATACCAGGCCACTTTCTCATGTGTCAGTTCCCTGACTGGGATCTGACTGCCAATACTGGGCTATTCTACACGATATGCTTCTCACCCAGTTTGAGTTCTAAACCTCACTCTAGGGACCTGCAATTCCCTCCTTTGCTCCCATAGTGCACTAACTACATTTCCCTCCCACCTAATGAACTGAGGACTCAATTGTAGGGAAGAAAGTAAATCTTTTTATTTTATTTTGGAAAGTAAATCTTATTAGACTCCTTTTGTGTTTAACAGAAAAGGGTCAGTTTTAAATAGAACTCTGACTAATACAGATTTTTTTTTTTTTTTTGTACTGGGGATTGAACTCAGAACCTTGTGCTTGCCAGGCAGGCACTTAAGCTGATGAGCTATCTCCCCAGCTCTACAAATCTTAATAGCACCAGTGCAGTTAATTTTTTAAATCAAAAGTATTATTAAATTCTATGCTATTAACTTATCATTTCAATTTTTTTTTTGTGCTTGACATTTATTTACTCTTTGTAAGTTCTGTCCTTAAAAGTTTTTAAAATGTCCTTTTAGTCAAAGCTGTTGATTACACATGCTCAGGAAGAAAGCCTTTGAGAACACAGTCCTAGAAAACACAACATGAGAAAAAACCCCTGTATCCTGGCAATAAACAAATCTTATTTTGTCTTTTCATTTAGATACTTGATCTTAACTAGAAGTCAGAGATATCTTCTGATAAAGATATGAAAGGTCTGACAAATAAGCCTGAGCAACTAAAGCATGTTGCTTATTCATTTTTGTCACTGTATGGTTTTTATTTTTGATGACATATAACTGTGGCATCCAAGCTGCAAAAAAAATTATCATGTAAATCTGGTTAATTTATGATTGATTTAATTAGGAACTGTATATCTGAAATAGGTCTTGGTTTCTATGGTTCTATATATAAACAACAATTCCAAAAAGGTATGGCCTAATAATAATCTCTGTGGCAAAATTATGTTCCAAGATTTATACAGCATTCTCTACATAAACAAACTTAAAAAATATAATGACCAAATTGCTTAATATAACCTGAGTATACAACAATAAATGCAAAAGTTTTAATTCAGATCCCTGGAATACATGCTTAATGACTGTAATAAAATTAAGCAAACAACAATACTTTTTTCTTGAAAAGGCTACAGCGTATATTTAGGTACAGCTATTCTATATATTCTTTTTTTTTTTTTAATTTTTTGTCCTGCACATAGAGGCACAGAATCACACCAAAATAGAGGTACCATAACAATGTAAAACCACTAATAATAAATTTTATTCTTTAACCCCACTTATTTATTTTGAAATGTCATGGAAAAGAAAAAGTCATACCTACTGTTCGATAAGGACAGTTTTCAGCTACTGAGAGAAATGCTCAAGAAATGTTACTTTTTTTCCCTTCCTCATTCAACTTAAAAATTTTATTTTTTATTAATTTTATTGAGAAATAGCAATGAGGCAGTTTCAAAACCGATTAACAGGACAGTTTCAATAATTAATACATTGCATATTATAATCTTCTTAGTGGTTATTCATAGTACAAGAAGCAGACATCATATCCTGTCCAAATACTATTAGTAGAAATCTTTCTTCTCATTGAATTAAGATAAAGTAGTTGTCTATCTATCCTAACTATTTTGTATATACAGATTCAAAATGGTCCTTCCTTTGTATCCCCTTTTT
>NDGM011099725.1:0-11700 GCA_002564305.1 Octomys mimax | reverse complement strand
TACAAGTCCAATTTAGTAGTGAGACCCTGAACACCCTGTAGACCCTTCCCTAAAAATACAAAAGAAGTACTCAAAAATATATTTAATCCCTAAATTTTAACATTAGTAATTGCATCAAAAAATAAATTTAGAACTATATTGTCATAAGTAATTAGCCTTTCAATGCCCAGTGAACCATTTTTGGAATCTCCATAACAATGGAATGGAATGAAATGTATTCTCTTCAAATTCTTGTTTTGAATTTTTCTAAGTAACATATATGAATTCTATGCAAAAATTCAATCTTTGGCTTACATGAGTCAAAATTTACTGTATACTATATATCAGGAACAGTATTAAATGCTAGCATTTAATTCCTATATTCCTCAAAACAACCTTATAGAAAAAAAAAACCTTATAAAGTTATTCCCATTTTATACTTAGAAAATGGGTTATCCGAGAGATAAGGTAGTTTGCCCAAAGTCAATTCTAAGAAAGTGAATGACAGAGTTTGGATTTACACTGAGATTACCTAATCTTCACCAAAACTATCACACCATAGTATCTCAGCTGTTGTCAACTTCAATTCATTTAGCTGTGAAACTGCTTTAATTCAAAGTATGCTAAAGACTTAAATACACTGCTGTATTCTAATGACGACTCTCAACATAGAATCTAAGCTTGACAACTACAGAGTTGATTCTAATTGCTATGATTAACTTTATAAAGTAGACACAAGTAAGAATCAGTTATTGATGACAGAGGCAAGGTAAATACTACCTCAATAAGTATTTATCAAATAGATATTCATATTATAGACTAGGCTCACAGAACTTGGTTAACTTGGAGTTAAGAAGCGGATGATCTGGGAACCAAACTCAAAACTGTTTCTGTAATGCACCCCACAAATACCACCCAGCAAGCCTCCAGCGGCACCACTGCCTTGGTCAGCAAGTCTCCTCCTTTCAGAAAAGATGGATAGTGTATTTATAATTCATTGCTCAAATACACATTCTATGCTAAAGAGGCAGATATAATTACAGGTCCTTGTCAGCCACATCAGACTTTCCAAAGCAAAACATTTCTAGGGTAGTCTAGCCTCTGGCCATTTCTACTGGCAAACTCACCAAATACACAGCTTCTGTTCCATCAGGATATAAACAGCCTGGATTTTTCTTAGTGGAATAAAGACTATTACAACTTTTTTGCAGGAAAATCTCCAGAACTTTTTAAATATCAAAAAGCTGACAAAATGTCAATACTTTAAAATAAATCTTGACCCAGTAAGAACTGGCACAAGGCCTTTTATTTTCTTGCAGTCAGCAAAACTACAAACCTATAAAATTCAAATAGTAGTTAAGGGCCTGCATTCTGAAGTAGCTCCATATATGGTGAGTCACTTCCAAACTCAGCCTACACTGAATTCTTTTTCATAACTTGGATATGTTGGCAGACATTGCTCTTAAATCCTGTAACTGTTCCATGAGGAGAGAAAAATCAAGGCTATGTGGAATTATACCAATTATTTTCTCTAAAAACTGTTTACCATGAGCAAAAGAAAATGCATGTTCTTGCTGACGCTGAGGCTCAACTCTGCTTTACAGTTCATTTGAACTCAGAAAGTACAGCTCCTAGCCCTGTACTGGTCTAGATCTTTGTAAAACTAAAAAAGGCAAAAAGTGTAGGTTAGTAAGTGAGTACAGTGAGAAGGGAAAAACAAAGGAATAGAGAGCTAGAACAGCAGGTGAAACTACTATATACCCAGGCAAAGAATTCACTGAGCTCACAAGTCAGAGTGTTTGAATATTTGAAGTTATATTTCAATAAAAAAGATATTTTAATTAATTTTAAAGGGCTTCATACATTGTTATATATTTTCAAAAGAATTACTTAAAACCAATTGCTATTTTGAATTTACAAGAGACTGTATCTACTTAATTCTTCAACTACCTTCTTTGGAGGTTTTTTGTTTGTTTGTTTTTTGTTTTTTACTTATTTTTTCCATAATTTTATTGACAGACAAATAGCAATAAGACATTTTCAAATCAAATTGGTAGGACAGTTCCAATAATTAACACATTGCATACGCTCTTCCTAGTGCTCATTTGCTGTATAAGATGCAGACATAATATACTATTTACAAAAACTATTAGAACAAATCCCTCTATTCATGTAATCATATATCTATCCTAACCATTTTGAATACACAGATACAAAATGGACATTCATTTTGGAGGTTCTTTTTAATAATAATAATCATACTCATCAAACATATTCTTAATTCTGAGTATTATATATAATTCTATTATTATATAGTGAATTTTCATTAAGGGATAATTCATACTGACTTCCTATACATAACTAAACCAAAAATTTGTTCTTTAAATATTTCATTGTAATAGTTAATTCTTAACTTCAATTTTAAAAGATTACTAAATTCCATAAAGTGTAGTTTTTAGTATTTCTTTTAGAATGTTTACGTAGTAAAATAAATTTAACTAATATTTAGGCTTCCTTAATAAGTTCCTTTAATAGTCCTAATTTGCTTAAATTTATTTCCTACCACTTTGCCCTATAACTGAAAAGAGAAAAAGAAAATGTTACTTTGCCAATAGTAAACAATCTATTTATTCACTTAATTTTTTGTTGTTGTTGCTTTTGATTTTTTTTTTTGCGGTACTGGGGGATGAATTCAGGACCATGCACTTGCCAGGCAAGCACTTATTCTACTGAACTATCTCCCCAGCCCACAATAATCTAGAACATTAAGACAGAATTTCTATTTTGAAGGTTCAATACAGTACGCTGTAGAATAAAAAAAAACCATATCCATGCAGTTCTTGAAATTCAAACTGTTTAACAACTATTTAAGAAAACTGTAAAGCTGATCCTGATTTGTGTGTTATTCCTTACAAATACTCATTAATTAACTAAATATATATTTAAAAAACTTGGTCTACTATGCAACTTCAAAAAATACAGTTTTATTAATGTGTTTATGTATCCTTCTTTCATCTATTTCAAGTAAGACAGCTGGCAGAAATTTTTAAAAAAGAAAACAAAAGTCACATTTTACATTAAGAAAGAAACTGCAAATGCACCAAAGGGATTCTGTTCAATTCTGACTCTGGCCCAATCGAGAGATATAGGATATATCTACAGGAGGTCTTTGGAGTATCTTATGCCTAAATTTGCACACTTCCAAAATGCATGCAATGAAACTTAATTCCCAATGTTAGCATACATAAAAGTGGGCCTTTAGGGTCAGGTCCTAGGATTACAGTCCTTCTAGAGGCCTCAGGAGTTCTGCGACCCTTCTGCTATGGAAGGTTCCAGTCAGAATATGGTGACCTCTGAGCAAGAAGAGCTTCACCTAACTAAGTCTCTTACTTCTTGGGCCTAGACTCCCAGCCCCAGACCTGCTGTTTAAAAACCACCTAATCTACGGTATGGTATCAGAGCTGCCCACAAAGGCTAACACAAGGCACAGAGTCAAAAGCATTGAGTAGGAAAGTTGATCAACTTACGGTTTTCATAACATCCTTCCTTCCTAGTAATAATGTCACACATTACAAGGTCTACAAACAAATCAATTATGAAACGACATCAATCTAAGCACAGTGATAATGCAAGAGAGAGAACTCAGAAGCTGAAGGTTTACACAGAACCTCCCAGGTTAAGTAGGTCAACAGATCCTGGTGATGGACCCATGAAAACACATTTAGCAGATGATTTCTGCATTAGAAACGAGAGCTTCCATGGGCAGGCACAATTCTAAGAAAAGCTGAATGTTTCATTTAATTCTCATTGCCTTGAAAAGAGAAAACTTTAAATATCACATTTTCAAATGAAGGTATTCTTTAAAATAGTCCTAGACTTTTCAAAGTAGTTGATAAAATTAGTTTGATTTAAATGAGAATTTTTACTTGCTTACACAAAATTCAGATTTATCAAGACTAAAGGCTTGACTACATTTTTTGTTTTTAAATGGAGTAATGAAATAAAATATAATACCTTCTGGATGTTTTTCTCCCAAATGTTAAAATGAGTCCTGAGAATTAAGTTCTGAAATAGTTGACAATCCAAACACTTCCTGAAAATTAAGAAAAATACATGTTACTCCCAGTGTCTAACTCAAAGAATTGCACAGCATTTTCATACTACTAAAATAACTTATCTCAGAAAACAACAAAAACGATGTATTGCAAGGTAAAAAGGATTCCCATGCATGCTTCCTTCAACACAACTGTTGGCCGTATCAGACAAAACAAGTGATACTACAGATTCACAAAAATATAATTTAATATATATTTAGCATTACACTAAAATAAAAACTGTCATTCTCAGGGATATGAGAAGTTAATGTCAAAGACAAAGAGGAATTTTCATCAAGGATTCTGGGAGTATCAGAATTACGTGATGTCGTCACACAGTTTGAAATGCCTCACTTTTCCTGATAAATAGGTACAGAAAATGTTAAACTAAGAACGAGAGCCATCCTAGGCATAGAATGATACCCACACGTCGGAAAGTCTACACTTAGAAAGAGGCTTTGGTAATCCTAATACATAGCCTACACTTCGGAACTACAAGGATTAAAGAAACTTTATACTGATCGATAGGCTAACAAACAGAGAAGGTAGCCCTCGGACAGAGAAAAATGCAAGCTTCCTGATTCCATTAGCCAGCATTCCATGTATAGTAGCCTGGGCACTTACATCTGATTTACCCTGCTACAGCCCTGAGCTCCTATCCCAAAAAACTGGTCAGTTCTCAAAGATTATACTGTTGACTAAAATAAAGCCATAACCTGAATTCTAACTTTCCCAAGTAAAGTAACTATTTTTTATTGGCATTTAATTTTATCAGGGCCCTTCAGTCTCCAAGTACCAATGTCCTAACTAAGCACCATCTTCAACCACTAGACTACTAGATGTCTTTCCTTGTATCGTGCTTGGTGTTACTCTCCCATCCTTCTCTGAATCTCCTAAAACCCTCCATGGTACAAAGCATATGGGTGATGCTCAATAAGTCTGTGCTAAATTCAATTTATATAACATGTTTAAAGTAAAAATAAGTAATGCAAGATGAAAGACTGGAGTTATATGAGCCAAGTACAATGAAAAATACTAGTCCTTCAATAACTGCTCATCTACATATACATCCACACTCCCTTCCTCATGAGGAAGACTCCTAGGACCGATGCCCCTGCTCAATGCCCAGACAACGGGCCCTGTGGCAGGTCTCCCTTCTGCTCACCGAAGTGGAGATTTGAGTGCCTCTCAGGTGTGAGGTCCTGCTCCAAGTGGAACGGTAACTGGACCCTACCAGGAACCCACTAAATACAGACATCAGTAATGCCAGAGCAATAGTCTATCAAACACACATATAAACAAGACATCTTGAATCATAACTAAGAGCAGAATATCCCCAAGACCTTGGGAATGGACAGAGGGTACCTCTTTAAAAGAGTTTATAACTAGAGAGAAGACAACAAAATAAACAGAAAGAGAAAAAACAAAACATGCCAAAAACCCTAAAGAGACCTTCAAGTGATTGTGGGGGGAAAAAAGCATTATCATTTCCGATTAGGACACTACTTTTTCAGCAGCTAAATAAAAACATTACCAAATCATTTTATGTAATAAAACTTCACCTTATTTTGACCTTCCTCATAAAGCAAACAAACCTCTCCATCCAATAAGGTTCCATCAGAACTATGTAAGATGATAAGCAATACCTTAATTGCATTCATTTACATGACTTTGAAACTATTCTGGGCTGAAGTCACTGACTGCAAGGTCAGAGAATACAAAAAAGTAGAATGTAAGCAATTTACAGAGGAGAAATGATCCACTTGCAACTGGGAAGCACCTCCTCTACCCCTCATCAGGAGCCACCAAAGGCCTAATGCGATCAACAAGTGCAGACAGCTCTATTTCAACTATATTACACACATACACATTAAATTTATAAATCTATGTATGCTGTTAAGAATATATATTTAAATAAGTTCATCATACACTGATTTTTTTATTCAGTCAATTTGCCTAAATAGATTAAAAAATAATTCTGTATCCCAATAACATTTAAAATCAAAATACAAAAAAGGGTATTTCTTAACTGCTTCATAAAAATTTCTGAAGAACTAAAGTCAGGCTATAGAGCTATATTTCAGGAAAACAATTATAATCAAGACATTTTTAGCATATTACGAGCTTCTGCTTTTATTCTTTATTACTACATAAGCACAGTTCAACTAACTTGCTCAGAGGAGCAGGTTTGCAATGCCTCAAATCCAACCTAAATACCACATTAGTAAAAGGAAATATAGCCACAGAAACTGCCATATTACAGGGGACCATGCGCATTCTTCAAAACCTCCCTTAGAACATAGCAAGGAACACAAGAAAAATTTACTATAGAAAATACTTAATCTTTAGTTTAGTTACAAAAATCGAGATATTACATCAATTTTCAATGAAGAAAGTGCAAGTTCAAGTTCATACCCATGTCAATATCAAGTGACCATAGGAAATTCACCACAAAGCAAGTATCTATGTGTTTTACTGTCCATACTTTTAAATGTATGCATTATAAATTTTGTATTTGCAAGTATGACGGCTGGACAGACTCTGTATCTTTGGGGGCTAGCCAGTTCTTCAAAATGGCAAAGGGCTCTGCCTCAGCTGCCTTTCATATGCAAACTAATTGGTCCAAACCATAACCCCTCCATCTGGTCAGTGTAAGGAGGCAGCAATAGTCCTCTGCCTTCATATCATGCAGTGGTCAAGTTCTAAGCAAACTAGGAACCATCCCTACACCTTAAAGCTTTTATACAGTTAGCTTACTTAAAGCTATTATTACTGCTCTATGCCTATAGTTTGTTTTCATTATCTTTCTGTACTTTATTCAAAATAGCTAACCCTAATTTTGGTCACCCTGTCCTGCATTGTCCTTCCCTGGAAATCCAATAAAGACCACACAGCCCAGGCTCCACCATAGCCCCTCCTAATGAGGGCTGGTGTTTTCCCACACTGCCTTGAGTGGCAAGCCACACATCCTAGGACCTGGGAGTGTAATAAACGTTGTTTTCCTGAGAGTCTCTTGTGTCTTCTATTAACTACACCTGACTAACCACAGAAAAGAACACAGAACCTTGTGTGTGACTGTGTGTCTGTGTCTGTGTGTTTGTGTGTTTATCTCTCTTCACCTCCCTTTTCTTTTCCCTTTTCTCTTCCTCAAGTCTCTGAACAAAATATAATACTTTAAATATATATATATATATATATATATATATATACACACACACATATAAATATCTGTATGGCGATAAGTTACCCATGTCTTTCAAAAGAGGTGCCTAAAGAATTTTCAATTTGAATTAAATTGTGGATTGATAATACTGTTCATATAACATACAAGAATAAGGCAACTCTAAAAGGAACTAAAAGAAAAAAAACTTCATAAAACATGAAACACCTGCTACAGAACATGCTAATGCACAGTTTTATCTGGGAAACACTTCGCTCCTCCCTCGCCTGTTCCCCACCCACCTCACATGCAATTCCATAAACAGCAGTTATCCCCATTATAAAACAGTTGACGGTTAAAACAATGAGCCAACCGCAAAAGTACAATATTCCATAACTGACATTTACTGCACTGGCCTTGGACTTCTAATCTTTACCAGACGGGCACACAAATCAATCCATCAGCTCATAAAGGTGTGCTTTTTTAACCTCTAAAACAGATGGGATTGGCCAGAAGTGTCTGGCATGTCAAACTGCTAATCACTGCTGCCCTTTGCACAAAATAACCCACTTAAGTTGAGGCATGGTTGCTCTGTAACCGACATTAGTCTGTGGGAAACCCATTTAACTGTCACACACTCCTGCCACTCCTGCTCTCCCTTAATTAAGCCTAATGCCTTATGCTTTGACCTTTTGTTCTAGCCTATTAACCCTATCTAGTACAAGTTCAATTATGTTAAACTAAAAACTTTGCTGCAAATATTAAGTGCCAATCTCAAAAAAAAACATAAGGAATATCCTCCCACTCTTAAGTCGTATGCACGCTGATATGCAATGCATTCAAAAAATAAAACCTCACTTGCAGAGCAATGCTGAGCCTTACAGAGTTGAGAAAAGTCAAATTGTCATTGAGGCACAACATCCTTATTTTACAAAAGAACGTGACACCCAAAAACATTAAATAACTCCATCCATTTCATTGCTTTTCCACAGCAAAGCCATGCTAAAACCTATCTAATCCCCAGCTCTAATTCTTTATTCTCCATGGCGTCTCTGATTAATAGTTAAACCACCCAGCACTGTGTTAAGAACATAACACTTTCACCACTAATTATTACCTTTCAGCATCCTTTAGAATATGTTACACAAACATGCCTAAAAGGAAAACAAATAGTGACTTCCATACAGTGTAGATGTAATTTTTCCTTCCTTCTGCTACACATCAGAACTTCCTATCCCCAGACTACCTCTTTTCCCTTTTAAAAGTAATCACGGTCCTTGAGAATTGCTAAATTTTACTGAACTCACAAGGCCATATGCATATATATTTTTTCTTTCCTGGCGCTTCACTGAAATATTCATACTATTACCAATGACATAAGAGACAAACAGCAATTAATACTTGCTACTTAATCTTTACTGGAAAGGCTCACAGCTGCTGAGCTTTCAAGATAAGCCTTTTTATACCTATAGGTACCTAGATTGTTTATATTTACCGGAATTACAAAAAAGTGAACAATTTATACTATAAAATAAAGTCAACTGTAGTACAAATAGGTACTATCACAAAGGTACTTTAGTTTTATCGCATAATAATGGAAGCTATTATTTCTCTTTCAATTTACTTCCTACAACTAGAAAAAAAATTTTGCCTCTCACTGTGACACAAGAAGCAAAGTGTCAGCAACATAAAACCTATAAATCTATGACCACGATGAGAAAATAAATATTAAGTTTAGATGTTTTTAATTTCATATTTGTGATTGACTAAGGCCCATTTTTACCAATTTTTAATATAATCAATGTCACTAGCTCTTACTCTATCAATTCTGAGAGCTAACCTGCCATTAATGGTATATAACATTGCAAAAGAAACAGCATTTAGAACTGTGCTGAATACAACAATAATCCCAGTGAAAGAATGTATTACTTTGAGGGGACAGGTGGGATATTGTATTATAGGGTTTCAAATCAAAGCAAATGTGCTCCAGTTATAAGAATGCCACTGTCAAAGGAAAGCACTCCTAGGAGAAATATAGATGGGTGCTGAAAATATAAAATAATTGGATCAATCATTGGCTAAAGGTAAACAAACACTTGTAGCAGGGCAACTATCAGTACATTTAGTCTCATTCACCCTTTCCACTGTAAAGAACGTACATCTAAATAAGACAAGATGACATCCCTCCGTTGCAAGCTTTAGTTTATCACATACAATGAAGTCCGGGTGTCTGCCGGGGAATCTAACTGTAGAAAGTTTGTCCCACCACAGAGTAAGTCATGGACTTTATAACACATTGGCTGACACTAATGAACAGTGAAAGGAAAAGGCAACTTGGTACTCAGAACAAGAGCTGGTGAAAGCACAAAGTAGGATATACCACAGAAGAGAAAGTATACTCATTTATCTGCACTATACTTGAGGCATTAGTCCATTAACTTCTTGTTTTGTTATAATTTATAAGCATGTGAATACACAGAAAAATGTGTGAGCATAAGAGAAGGCGTTTTTCCTACTTACAAAAGACATCCACTGCCAGCCACTCAGTGAGTTATGTGTGGTGAAAAACTGTGTCTTCACAAAGCAGGAAACTAGGTTAAAGTTATTTTAAGAGCATTCGTTAAAATCACTACCATAAATATCCATATAATTTATATATTTTCTTTAGCATCTGAAAATAAATTTTTCATCTGGAAATTTCTGAGTTCCATTCCAATATAATTTTACTTTCTTCCATATTAATGGAGTTGAACACAATAACAATCTAATAATCTTAGGAATTCACTTTTAGGAAAGAAAAAATCCTAATGTCTGAAATACAATAAAAAGCATTTCACATAATCCTTCAACCCTGTAACTTACCATGGTCTGAATTATCATTCTTAATACCTTTTAATATTTAAGGTTACTGAACACCAAAATTAACTCTAGGCACCTAGGCATGAAATTTCAAGATGCCACCACCTTCCCAAGTAGTAAAATCTAATCCAGTTAATTAATTGATGTAATTACTAGAAGAAAAACTAAGGAAACTGCCTAAAAGACTCTGAAATATTTTGCTTCATATTCTTATCAAAAAAGAATTTAAACACTGCCCCTAAAGAGTTTGTTAAAAATATATTCTAATATAATTTGTGTATTTTTAAAGAAGTTTTGTATTTTAAACCAAAGTATTTCAAGTGCCAATCATGTCACCAACAATTACTTTCACCTTATCCTTCAAAATTAATATGGAAAGATACTATATTTTAAGGATATGAAATTATTCCTTTCAGAAGTGCTAATTGAGACAAAAGAAAAATTCAAAACAGTATTATTGATGAATTATACATATTAATAACTGTTACATGTAAATATATAAAAGTTGCAACCTTGACCTAAATGAGCCAGATTTTCATCAATAATTGGGACTGTACAGTTCAATTCAACCAGTGCTTATATACAGGCTGTATGTGCCAGGCACTAATACACTGAAGAACAAGCTCCTATTCATGGCCTTTACAGTCTACTGAAGAAAGCAGACATCAGACAGGTGTGGCTGCTAAAATCTGGATGTACACAAAACTGAGAGGGCAAAGCTGATCTTGTTAGCAGCTTGGGGACCACATGAAGGCTTTCAAATCTCTCGCCCCAGTCTCATGACCAAGAATATTCCTCTCCAATCTGCTTTACCCAGCTCAAGTGCACGCTCAGCCTACAGCTCACTAGAGGGCTACACACAGGCTTCCTTTCCCTCAGATGTCTTCCAATGAATCTGGACCCAAGTGCACGTGGTTCCAGCACACTGCCACCATGGTCTATGCCATGCCATCTCATTGATTACCTGCCCACAACAGAGGACAGGGATGGGTCTGTAACCTATGCATTATGTTCTCAACTGAATCAAGACTGCAGCACCTCCAGTGACAGCTTTGGAACATTACCCCTCATAGGCCACGCTGGTTGTGAGTGCTCTGATCACATCAGACAACTAAAAGGGTGTGGCGCTGTTAATATCCAAGTAGAAAGTCACCCTGTAACTTTTAAATACAAGTCTAAACCTATATAACATGAAAAATAAAGCACCTTCATGACATATACACATCTGTACACTGAAACAGCTCTTCTTAAAATTCTCAGCCTAGAAATCTTCTTCCAAGCCCTAGCAGTATCAAATGAATCCTAAAATTTGAATGAAAAGGGGGAGAAGGCTTGAGCCAAGGCGACAGGGATGGCCTGCTATCCTTTCCCTTCTCAAAGACTAGTACTGGTCTTAGCTTGGACTTTACTTCTGCATCTACTATCAAAGCTCATTAATTATTTCTTAACAACTAGTACACAAACCTTTCTCTGAGTTTGCCTCACAAAAATAAACAGAAAGTATAAAATAAATCAAGATTTCAGTTCATAGGGGCTGGGAAGATAGCTCAGTAGAATAAGTGCCTGCCTGGTAAGCACAAGGTCCTGAGTTCAATCCCTGGTATGGCA
>NDGM011099718.1:0-11220 GCA_002564305.1 Octomys mimax | reverse complement strand
ACCACTAGGAAGAATGTATGCAATGTGTGAATTATTGAAACCGTCCTACCAATTTGATTTGAAGCTGTCTCATTGCTGTTTGTTTATCAATAAAATTATGGGGAAAAAATTAAAAAAAAAAACAAATACATGAACAGTTGCAAGTGAGAACAGTTCCTGATCTAAATTTCTGAGCCAACCGACTGAAATATCTTACCTAGCAGTGTTAGCTACCTGTGACTATTCAAATTACTAATTCAGTTTCTCTGTTAAAATAGAGTGCTCTGGAGCCACATAGGGCCACAGCTTATGGCTGCTGTAGAACAGTTTTGTCATCATAGAAAGTTCTGTGGATAGTGCTGGATCCACTGTAAGTTCTATTAGAGAAAAAGAAATTAAATTTTTAATTCCTTTTCTAGTATTTACCTAACATTTATTGAGTGATTATTATATACCAAGAAGTATTCTGTTATGTATGTGTGTGGGGGTGTAAAGCAAGATTTAATGCTGGCCATAACTCTCCTGCAAGAACAGTAACCCTACACGGTAACTTTTAACTTTTATGTCCATTTTACATGAGTAAAATAAGTTGTGGCTACTCAATTTTTCACTGAAGTAAAATGAGCAGGGATTTCAATCCAGGCAATACAACCCATCACTTCTTTTCAGAAGAACTATGCCAGCCAAAACTTAGTATTTGTTGTTAAAATTTACCTTTGCTGTTCTAGTGGAGTAGTTTATCCCAAAATGCATGGAATTACATCCTCTGACACATAGGCTGATAAGGATCAAAACGTAGTTTCGTGGTAAGTTGCCCCACTGTTGTGGAGGGAGAGATTTCTCACTGTTTTCACCGCCCAGATGGTACAGAGGGAAGGGCCTTGCGCTAAGTCTACAGCAAAAAGCTCTAGCATAGATTTCTTTCTTTAGCTCTGCCTATTAATTCAATTCAATTGAAAATACCTGTAATTTTTCTTTATCCCATCCTTTTATTTTACTCACAGAACTCTTCCAAATTTTTCATTTCATTCCACAAAAACGTAACAGGGGAGATTTGCTAATCTCACTTTCCTTCCTGATACTTTCCTGCTCTGATCCTCACTGTACTATGTTTTTATGATTTTAAACTACCCATGAGTTAACATATTTTAAATCAATATGCTATAAGAGACCCAGGCTCAACTATACACCTAATGGTTCATTGTCAAGGATTTTATAATCAAAATAATACTTTTTTTTTTCACTGTCAAAGTATTCTTTCTTTACCTGCCCCAGATGGAACATTGTAAAGCCCAGACACTAGCAGGACAAAACAGCTGTGGTTTCTGTGTTGTGTTCTTGGGATCCGAAATGGAGTTGTCGCATAAAATCGAGTGTGCCAAGTTCAAGTTAAAATTCAGATAAACTGATATCATTTCTTAGCATAAAAATGACCCATGCATACTAAAAAAATTATTTGTCTGAGATTCAAATGTAACTGGGTACCCTATATTTTTTATAATACATGTTTCTTTTTAAAATAAAACATAGATCTTGGCAGCCCTGTCTTTAAAGAGTTAAGAGTACTTCATGGCCCAGAATTTATGCAGCTTCTTCTGGTACTAGGGCACGAAGGTATGGACAGAACATTATGATGCCTGTTTTATCAATGATAAAACTCCATGATCAGCCCAGTTTTATTGACTCATAACCTCAGGTAAAAAACAAAACAAAACAGAATCATCCTACTTAAGGACACTTTCAAGACATAGTTGTAGAATCTTCTTTCAAGAAAGCAGCACTGTAAGGCAGGAATCTTACATAATAACAGTTGACAAACACTAAGATATAAAAAAATAATATTCAAAGACATGAAGGTCAGCAGGCATGTTGGTATGCATTTTTAGGAGGCTGAGACAACAGGCCCAGGTTAAGCAAGCAGTAGGAACTTACCTCAAAAAAATAAAAGAAGTTTCCATAAAGTTACAATTTTCATGAAATGTTGATTATCCATGTCCTGTCACCTAGGCTATAAGAGGTTCCTGGGAACAGTGATAACTTTTCTCCTTTACCTAACATTTCTAACCAGACACAAAACTAAAGAAGCAGAAATTATAGGTCACCCAGTGCCATGGTCTAAGTGTACATATCAGGACAAAATTCATATACTGAAATCTGAACTCCCACCTTCAGGGTATTAGGAGGTGGCCTTTTGCATGTGACTAGGCTATCCTTTTGCTCATGAAAAAGATAAGTGCCCCTATCCAAAAGACCCAGAAAAGATATTTTGCCTCTTCCACTTTTGAGGTTTGAGTGAAATGTCTGTCCATGAACCAGCAAATGCCCTCATTAGAAAAACCCAATCTGCTGATTCTCTAATGTAGGATTTCCTAGATTCTGGAATTATGGGAGCTAACTTTCTCTATAAGCCACCCAGTCTATGGGATTTTGTTATATCAGTTGAAAAGATAACACATCAACCTACAGAGAACACTAGGGTGCCCTAAAAATAAAACAGAAAACAGTAGGAAGGAAGAAAGAAAGGAAAGAAAGAAAGAAAGAAAGAAAGAAAGAAAGAAAGAAAGATTGAAGCAAGCAAGCTAGCTAGCTAACTAGCTAGCTAACTAGCTAACTAGCTAACTAGCTAGCTAACTAGCTAACTAGCTAGCTAGCTAGCTAGCTAGAAATAAATTAACTAATGCCTTACAGTGTCTGTTACCATTTCCATGGATCCCTGGGCACCCTGCCACACCCTCCATCAAAGGGTTCAAGTACTTTGCTCCTTACTCTAAGTTTTATTGAATAAATCATTCCCTTGTTCATTCCACAAATGGTTTTTTGTTTTGTTTTGTTTTCACAAATGTTTAAGGGTACCTTCTGTTAGGGTTTGTCTATAGGTGTCCTCCCAAAGCCTCAGGCAGTCATGGGGTAGCTTATGGAGTTTGTGACTGATTGCTGTAGGTGTGGATGCTGCACCTGCCCTAGGGCAGGTAGTTTGCATTACAATGTAAGGAGAGGAGAGAGGCTAGTTAGCTGGGTGAGTTGCTGCCACTCTTTCTGAGATCTTGCTCTTTGCCACCACCATGAACAGTTAACTGTTCTCTCTGCCATGAGCCACTCTGCCTTGGATCCAGCTGAGTATGAACTGAAACCTCCACTGACTGTGAGCTAAATAAATCTTTCCTTCCTTAGTTTTGGGGTTTGGATATTCTGTCCCAGCAATGAGAGAAGAGTAACTGAGACACCTTCCATGTCCAAGATCCTTTGCTCAGAATGTATCAGTACACATGAAAATGTATGTACGATCTCCTGGGACTTCTATTGTTCAGAATTTTTTTTTTTTATAATTCCTATTAAGAATGTTTCACATGCTTCACACTGAGCCTTTTTACTTCATTACACCATTTCTTTTCTCAGTTTTTTTCTCTTATGCAGTGACCATGTGGGAAATGGAAATAGGATTTTCACTAGTTTCTGTTAATTTTCTCACAACTACCAAAATGTTGTTATATTTGGGAAACATTGAGATCTAAATTAATGGCTGGGAGATGGCTCAGTAGAATAAGTGCTTCCCTGGCAAGCACAAGGACCTGAGTTCAATCCCCAGTTCTGAAAAAAAAAGAAAGAAAGAAAAAACACCTTTTTGGGCCCAGGCTGATAGCTCAGTAGAATAAGCACTTGCCTAGCAAGTGTAGGGTCCTGAGTTCAATCCCTGGTATTAAAAAAAAAATTTTAATTAAACCTAAGGTAAATCATAAAAACTTAAACCTAAGTTCTTAAAGATGGACACAGTGTCACTGTCAGCATGGCAGTAAAAAAAAAAAAAAAGAAGAAGAAGCAAAGAGAAGAACGCAGAGGAGGAAAGGGAAAGTGGTAAGAGCTGTGCATGACTCACCAATTCTGTAAATAAGAACTCTGCTCCCGGTGGGATCCCTGGATCTCAGAACTCCGTGATAGCCAGCCTTCAAGAGGCCAAGAATACTTCTAGGGTGCAGATCTGCACTTAATTCTGGACATTCCAATCTCCATTTATAATAGTTTTTTAATAACTGAAAAAGAAAATTAATATTGTCCATAAATAGCATGCATGGCAAGCATTTTGTAAAAATCAAGGAAAGCCTAGACAATATGGCTGAAACTGTGTTACCCACTATGTCAGAGTTTTCATCACTTATCTTTTAGCTGTCAAAATGAACACTGTGATCATTTAATGATCTCTGATCATTGATCATGACTGTCAGCTTGACTGGATTATGAAAACCCAGCAAGTTAGTAAAGCACACTTCTGGGTGTGCCTGTGGGGTGCTTCCGGGCCTGCCTGGCATGTAGGCCCCAAACTGAGGGAGCAAGACACACTCCAATGGCGGAGGCCCCATGCCAACAGGGCTGCAGCCTGGATGGAATCGAGGAGGAAGAAGGCAGAAGTCTGTATTTGAAGAACTCCGCTGGGCTTTAGCAAGTGTATCTTTTATTATTGGCAACACCCGTGGACATCAGATTCTAGTTTCTTCAACCTTCAACACAGGCTCAAGCCAGAGATTCCTGAGAGAATGTCCACACCTTCCTCTTGGATTGGTGCTGTCCTCCTCCTCTGCTTCCCAGCTCGCATGCACGAGCGAGCGGAGCAGCTGTGCTCACCTGCCTTCTACCTTGACATTTCTCCATGGCGCCAACTGATCACAGACTGAAGCTTCTTAAACCACCAGCCACGTGGAACTTCGTCTTTAAGTTGTAGGTGCTGGGTATCTTGTCTCAGTAAAAGAAAGCTGATGAACAGCACCTTCATCAGGGATCTGGGATGATAGGATCTAATCAGAAAGATTGCATAATTCTCCATTGTTCCCTATGTTAGTCTCCAGAGACAGCCACAAGTCCTCCCTTCAGGGACACAAATTCATTCCTTCCAGAAAAGGGAGAGCTCTATTTTGTTGCCTCCAGATAAATGTGGGCTGACCTCACATCTTGCTTTGACCAATAGAATATGGCTGAAATGACACTATGCCAAGCCTTAAAAGTCTGTTAGTACTTTTAGTAAATATGAAAAAAAAAAGAAATTAAAGGATCTATTTCCATTAGAGAAGATCTGCAACCTAGACAGTAGATATTGGCAAGATATGACTGAAGGAATCTACTCCTTTTATCTAAAAGAACCACCAGAAATGGCTAATCAATATATACAAATGATACAAATATTGGTAGCATATTGTGGAGAATAGTAAAGCAAAATGATGCGTTTAAAAGTTGCTATACTTTAGAGCTGGGGCTGTGGCTCTGCAGTAGAATACATGCCTAGCATGTGTAAGATCCTACTTCCTTATTCTCGGTACTGCCAAAAATCCTATTTTAATATGCATGGGGCCAAGTGTTCAATCCTGAGTGCCACAGAAATATGGAGACTAACTGAAAAACAGTTTTTCCAAAGTCACAATATATTTGTTTTGAGTTTATAGAGATCTATGAGAAGCAGAACTACAGTTCAGTTGAAAGGAAGGACTGATTTTGTATTTGAAAGTATTTAGATAAACATAACTTAATAAAATAAACTGGCAGTAATCTAGAGAATAAAATAATACCAGAAGTTGAAGGTGTGATTCTGAGCCCTGGAAAGCTTTCCTGGCGGGAATGGCTAAGAAAGAGAGAAGCTGTCTGGGCTGTGAGAGAAGCAGCACTCCGGGGTCCAAAAGAAACCATCTGTTGTCTCTGTCTGTCTGTTTGCCTGTGTCTGTCTGTCTCTCTCCCTCACTTTCAACTCTGCATTTTATAAATGCTTCTTAACTTTTAAAAAAAGAGGACATGGCTAAATGTTAAATGCAACTAAGAGGTAAGAAGGAAATAAAGAAAATGTGCCCACAGAGAAAGAACTGGTGACCTAAATAACATTTCCAAAGGCAATAAAAACAATGGGCACATTGTAGATTCTGAGATACTCATTCTATTCTATAAATTGAACTTTCCTTCTTTGTCCTGTTCTAGGGGGCATCAGAATAAAGGTCAATAGCATTTTACAATGCTCAGTATTTTTTGATTGTCTCCTTGACAAAAGAGGAGGGTTTTCAATTCTGATTCAAGCACATTAGCAACATTATAGAAATAATAGTCTTATTTTCCTGTGGAATGATAAAAGCTGTGGACTCATGAAGGGGATCTTTGCTGTAACAGAAGAAAGGTGCTCAGCTTCTGCAGATTGCCGGGCTCCCAGGAAATACATACATATGAATGAGAATGAGTTAATGCCTAAGTAAATCCACTGCAGGTCTAAACAGTTCCTTGTGTAAAAAGATGTACAAAGTATTTTCACACTTCTGGTACTCAAGTTTTGGAAAGTAAAATATCTAAACCCAGATCTTTGATTCATTACTTTTCCAGTTATAAATTCTCAAGTCTAATTGATATAAATACATTGCCTATGATGATGAAATTAAGAGCACTCTATGTCTACAACAGTAGGGAAAAAAGACTTTAAATGAATATTCAATATTGGAAAGTGCCTTTTTTGTACAAAAGTTAAAAGCAAATCCTTAAAATGCTATGCTTTGACTGCTTTATCGCAGTTTCCTCCTATACCTTTCATGTACTTTTTGCACGAAACAATCAAATTTGGCCCACTTCCATAAAGTACAATGGCATCATTCTAATTCCTGTTTTGAAATTCTGTATCATTTTTATTGACTTTTTTCTCTTAAAATAAAAAATATGATAAGTAACTATTATTACCCCATTATGGTAGCAATACAAAGAAAAACTCTGAAAAATAATACACTTGTTCAGGCAATAACTATCAGGAGCAGAGTGAAGACTGGAGCAGATACGTGACAAAGGAAACTACAAAAGAACTACATTTAGATTGACATTTGCAGGGAGAGTCCTGGAATGCTGAAGGCTTCAAACTCTCTTGAGAAATGCACCAATACAAAGGATGGAAAAATTCACATGTATTTAGTTTTTTGGTGCTAATGACAAAATATCCCAGATTGTGTAAATTACAAAGAGATTTATTTTGGCTCGGAGTTTGGGCCAAGGTGTAGCGGCTGCACCGGATGATTCCCTTGCTAACACAGTGCCTGATGGCACAGGGTGTCACCTGAGAGACAGGAAATGTGTTTATTGCATCTTTCCCTCTCCTTTAATAAAAATTTTAATGAACGTTTGTGATATATAATGAACATATTCATGGGGGGTATTGGTATACTTAACATAGAGCACCTGGGCCCTTCTTACTTTCTTTTCCACTCCCCTTCTCCTGTCTCACCCAAGTCCAATTCCCTGTTTCTTGCCATCTTTCTTTTTATTTCCTGTTTACTGTTACTCTATCATGAAGGCCCCAGTCTGATGACCTTATCTTTACCTAATATTAATACCTTTGCAAAGACCCCACTTCCAAAAGGAAAAAAAAAAGATAAAGTTACTAGCCTTCTAATACCTCACAATAGGAATTAAACTGCACATACAAGTTTTAGAGAGGTCAAAATATATTCAAATCATAGTAAATTAGAGCAAAAATGGAAGGAAGCAGGCTATTGGTCTGTAAAAGCAGGAATTCATAGGGACACATAGAAGAGGGGGAGGACTTCATGACTGCTTTCAGGTTCACGGTAAACTGAAGAGGCCACTGCACCGTACCGGACAGCACAGGCTCTCCTGAGTTGCATCCTACTTCAAATCCCTGCTCCTCCATTTCATAGTTATGTCATTTTTGACAAATTACTCTGTAGATCTCAATTCCTTCTAAAATGAAAAAACAATGAGATAGCCCATGCGAACACTATTTACCGAAGTGTCTGACACAAGCATATTAAATATTAGTTTTAAAAGTCTTTACAGATTCATTATAACTTCAAATACAGACACTAAAATAATGAGAAAACTGACATACTGTCAGACAATATGAATTGGAAGTTATGAGTAAGAAAATGTGGAATTAACTACAGCCACAGAGAAAAAAGTAGTTTCACACTCTAGTCTTTTTTCATTCTAGCTGGCAACAAAATAAGACAAAGAGGTCACAGGCAGAAACTTGATTTCTATCCAATGGACTTAGTCGGGCTAGCCAATTCCTCAAGGGCATTGTACAAAAGAACCATTCGGTAACAAATAAAAATATATAAATGATATATATTATATGATTGATTTGATATATATGATATGTATCACAAATTATATCACAAAATCCAGAAGTAATTTTTATTTTCATATTACTTTTTCAAAGGCAGCTAAAATGAAAGCAAATCATACAATTTTTAATATCAGTCACCTCTAAGGATTGAAAACTACAATGATTGTTTAATTTTTCTTAATTAATACAAAAGACACATTAACAGTTTGACCCCTCACAATGCTCCTCCTTGCCTTTAGCACACCTTTCCTCTCACTCTTGCCACTTGCTACCACAGTTCTGAAAATCTTCAGTGTGTGTGGCTTAATTGATCTGTCATGGCCACGTGGATGTCTTGGATTTACCTTTCGTGATTATTTTGACTTGGGCAAGAGCCAGAAGTTGTGTAATGCCAGATCTAGTACACAAAATGAATTAGGACAGGCCATAACATCTTACAAACATGCTTTTCTGTTGGATGGCGCTCAGCAGCAGGAGTTGCTAAATGTTTATCACACCTCATAATGACACTTGCGAAAGAGGATCTCCAGAACTGCTTCAGAGGGTGGCGAGATCAATGAGAAGTGTGTTCAAAGTGAAAGGAGTGTTCTGAGCAGGCCTACTAGTAATGTGTACGGGAATGAAATTTAAAATTTTAAAATCCGTTGTATATTTTGATGACACCTTGTACATATGCATGGTTTAAACTGCACTCTTCATAAGACGTGAGGCTACATATTCAGTAACTGCTGAATACATATTAGTTTATCACCCATGATGGTGGGACACTTGCATAACAATAGATCATATGGAAAATAGATAAAGCTGTTTTGTTATTTTAGTAATAACATCAAATAAACCCCAATAAAAGAAGAGAAGTAGTGTATGCATTACTCTCGGAGGCTAAGACAGGATGATCACAAGCCCAAGCCCAGCCTGGGCAACTTAGCAACATCCTGTCTAAAAATTTAAAATAATATTAACTATTATTACAATATTATTATTATTAGGCTGTGGGTTCAGCCTTTTACAATTATAATTATTGTAATTGTAAGGCTGTAGGTGCAGTCAATATTGAAAACAAAATTGAATAGACCAATGACATCAACATACAAAAAAGAAACCAACATACATTTCTAGAGAAAATTTTGGATAGAACACCTTAAAAAAAAAAGCAGGGACTGATATGGTACAAAGTTGAAGTATGGAGACATATGAAGGTGTGGCCAGTGACAGAAGAACCCACAACCACCATTGATTGCATGTTGTGCAGTACTAGGCTAAGTACAGAGACAGGCACACTGCAGTCGCCGAATGTAGGAATGAACAGACAGTGTGCAGGACAACAACACCACCATTAGCTGTTAACAATCTATGTACCAAAAAGGGACTGAGGGTTGGCAAGATAGCTCAGCGGACTAACCACCTGCTTATGCAAGCGCAGGGATTGGAGGGCTAGCCCCACCCCTGCACGCTGAGAAGGCCACCAAGACCAGGCATGGTGGCGCACACCTATAATCCTAGTGCTGAGGAGGCTGAAAACAGGAGGATCACTACAAGTCTGAGCTGAATAGTGAAACCCTGTACCAAATACATTTCTTTTTTTTTAAAAAAAAAGGGACTGGTTAGCAATATTTAATATAATATATCCATCTCATGTAATAACAGGAGCCCAATAAAGAATAAGATTTTTTGCACACACTAATGTGCACACACTGATAGAAAATGATCTAAATAATAAGAAACCTGGGACTGCTGTGCTGGCCCCACCCCCGGGGTGCACTGAGACAGTGACTGAGACTGGGCGTGGTGGCATGCACCTGTAATCCCTGCTCTTGGAGGCTGTAAACAAGTGGATCACTACAAATCCAATCTAGTAGTCAGACTCTGAACACCCGGTAGACCCTTCCCTGAAAATATAAATAAATAAATAGATAAATAAATAAATAGACAACATGTAAAATGCAGCAGACCTCCTTGCATGAGTGTACATTATGTCTGGAAAGAGAAACAACAGAAGCATACTCTTTGGGTGCAGGAGTGGCAAGCTAAGGTTTGGGGCAGGGAATTTAAAAAAATCTGACCCCCAGTGCCACTGACTTTTTCTTTTGTTGTTGTTTTTACTATTTTGTATTATCTCAAGTATTTTTACCATGCTCATCACTTTTTCAATAAAAATGAGTTTAAACAAACTTACACTGAGGTTGGAAATCTGGGCTATAATGCCATCCTTGTTGCTCAGCAGTGACATGGAGTGAGGCGCTTTGACAAAGTGCCAGCTCTGGTCTACCTGCTGGGTGCGTGCTGTGTTCCAGCCACTGTGCTGGGCACATCTTGTTCTGACGATGAAACTGGTCAATGTTCAGCCCTCACAAGTGACCGATAAAGTAAGCATCCTCAGCACTATCGACCAGATAGGGACACCGAATCCCTAGTGCCAAACTCAACGCTGCGCCTCTAACTGCAGTCTTTCCACCACCCCTTCTCTCACCCAGCTGTAATACCCTTGGAAACACGAAAGAACCACCTCCTCTCTTCTCTGTTTTCAATTATCTGTGGCTGCTTTACTGTCTTTATATTTTAATATTACTATTAACAATACTATTTTGCTACAGTATGGCTTCAGCTCTTTAGCGTTACTGGTAATTTCATTTTTCCTGCCAGTTTTCTGCTCAGATGCAACGAGGGTGAGCTGTCTGCCTTTCTACGTTACTGTTTTATATATTTTTGAGGTTCTATTAATGTGTTTATTATATTTTCTAATATCTTTTAGAAGACTTTTGCAAGTACATTCATTAAAGTGATTGTCTCCTTTTTCTTCGCTGGATGAGTCTTTGGTTTAGGAATCGTAGTAATGCTGTCTTTCAGAAATGAGTTTGGAATCATTTCTTCTCTCTCATTTTCATCAAAGAGATTGAGAAATATTGGTGTTATAACATCCTCAGAGATTTTGTGGAATTCAGCAGTAAATACATGAGTTCCTGGACTCTTTTTAGTTCATGGGGTTTTTTCTGTCTCAATAACTTTGGTTGTTATTCGGTTGTTCCGTACTTTTGCATCTTGGGTTAGCTTTGGAATTTGCATTAATCTGGAAATCCATTCATTTCTTCAAGATTTCCTAATTGGTTGAATAATGTTTTTCATTGTATTTACCTTCTTCTTCTTCCTCC
>NDGM011099715.1:0-15691 GCA_002564305.1 Octomys mimax | reverse complement strand
AAAAAAAAAAAAAAAAAAAAGAAAAGAAAAAAGAAAGAAGAAAGAAAGAAGAAAAGAAAGAAAACTAGCAAGAGAACAGCCACAATGCAGGAAGATGGATGGAGCCACTGGACCATTCGGATTTCCCAGTTGTGCTTAGCCTAAAAGAGATGGGGCTAAAAGAGCTTCACTGCTATTGGCTATGAGACTGTTGTCCCAAGAGAAAGCATGAGAACTGTGATCCAGGACGCAGTGACTGGGGACAGAAGCCAGGAAATAGAAACAAAAGTTCCCAGAATGCTCAGGTGGAAGGGTAAGATCAGACCTACAGGAGGCAGGAACTTCTTGGGGCTGGAAACTAGCTGTGAGGCTCCTGCCAAGCAAAGCAGAGCTAGAAAAGTGGTCTCACTTGTGAATACCACTACAAGCCCTGGGAACATTGAAGAGGGCCTGTTTTAAGAGCACCTGCTCAGGAAGTGAGTCTAGGAACAGAAGCTAAAGAGACACTACAAAGAAAGGTACTACCCCCTACCCATGGGCTGGCCCAGAAAGGTATCCTGAGAGCACCTGCGTGGGCTGGCCTAACAGCCAGAGGCAGAAAGCAATTCGCAGAGAGCTGGGAGCCCAGTGCCTCAGAAGTAAAAGGAAGAGTAAGTCAGGGCAAGTCTTACCCAGAGCAGAAGCAGAGGCGGCACCCTTCCTGGTCTTAAGCTCCTTCCCCAGTGTGCTGCTGCCAACTGAGTTCATCCCATCCCTACCTTGGCCCTGGAAAAGCCTCTCCTGAGACCAGACCACATCCTAACCCCCACCAACTCTGCCTGCTTGCTCTAGTGTTGGGACACCCTTGCCTTCTCCACCAGTACAGCCTGCTCATCCTGGAGGATCCCTCCCTATGCCAGTCAGCTCCTCAGGCCCTCTACTCTGGCTCTGCTCTCTCCTCCCACCTCCTGAAGCCCTGCCTATGTCAAGCCGATTTTCTGAGCCCCAGTCTTTGCAATCCCAGCTGCTCCCACCAATTGGAGCCCAGATCTTCTCCTGGCCTCAGGCTTCTGTCTTAAAGCACTTTAGGAGCCTCCTCCTAGCTCAAATCCCAATCACTGAGCTCTCTGAGGCCTGCCACGTAGCTGTGGCCATGCTTCAAGTATGCTCACAGTCCTGAGCCCTGTCATTCTGCAGAACCAGACCTCACTTGCCACACCCCAAGAAGCCCTCTCTCCACCTGTGTCTGCCCCACATGTGGCTGACCTCTTGCCTTCTTGCTCCCCCTACCTGGCGCAGGTTTCGGGTAACCCGGACGTCGTGCCAGGCATTGTCGTTGAACTTGCCGTTGACGGGTTCCACCAGGGCCTCGAAGGCTCCTGAGCCTAAATTGATGACCAGCCAGACGGCCCCAGACTTGAGGGACAGGTTGACGTAGTCAGCTGACTTGCCCGTGTGCAGCATCAGCCCGTTGCGCTGCAGGGTGCGGAAGGCCAGCGTGATCTCGTCAGTGCTGCTCTGGATCGGGTTGTGTGACAGGTCATAGCAGAAGAACTCATTGCCTTTGAAGGTCGCCACAAACTCCTCCTTGCCTGGATACCATAGTTTGGGAAAATAGAAGAAGGCTGAGTGGAGTGAAGTCTCCCAGAGCCTCGCTCTTCTCCTCCACACCCCTCAAGGACCAGGAGCCCTGCAATCCTGGCTCTAGGCTTTAGGAACCCTCCCTTGGCCTGTCAGTTCTCTGCTCTGGACCCTGCCATCTTTGCTGCCAAAAGCCAACTTCTCCCAAGTCCATTTCCAAAGCGGGAGGCTGCTAAGTGGCTCTCACACTGACAGCTGACAATTAAGCTGCCACAGGGGCAGGCAAAGCAGAAGGGTCCTCAGCAGCTCCTCCCACCAATACCAGCCCCCTCCACAAAAGGACATGGGAGAGAAACTGGAGCTCTAGCTGGCTGCTGCCTGGGAGCTCTACCCTAGACAGGGAACCGAAAGCCTCTGGAATATAGCCCATCTCCCCCTCCCCCTCTCCTCTGGTGGTGGCCATTCTCAGTGCCCAGGGACAGTTTCAGGCCTTACCATCTGGAATAGTACTAGAAGGCCTGTTGTGCAGCACTGAGCAGATGAGGAGAATGGGAAGCACAGGAGGAAGAAGGGCAGGGATAAGACACATGGGAAAGCAATGCAGGTGACAGGGATATGCACCTGATAGCAGCAGGCCCTTGTGCCAAGCTACATGTGTGGTCACCATGCCAGTTCTCACCAAAACCCCAGCTTCCTACTCCAACCTGAGGATAGCTTCTGAAGAGCCCCATGGTGCTAGCGTACAAGCTGAGTGTGCCAGTGGAAGGAGCTCTTACACCCCTGCCACTACCTAGTGCAACAGCCCCTCTACTCGCACTTTTTAAGCAAAAGCAACAGCTACTGGAAAGGCCTTAGGGACTGCCAGTGCTCTGCAAGTGGGTGACAAGTGAGAGGACAATGACTTCGGTACCAGGATGTTGGGGTCCAGCATCACAACCGCACAAATAGAGAGAAGACACCCAGATGAGGAACCAAAGGAAACCAGAGGCCCTGGACCTAGGCAGTGGCTCACACCTCCTTACCAATTAATGGTGACACCACAGTTGGCCCCATCTCCCTAGGTGAATGAGGGGCAAACAGGACTGTGTCATAAGGGAATTTATGCAGAAACTGTGCTGTCCAAGCATATGGGTTCTCAGGAGGCCTTCGGAAGCCCCAAAAAACAGCAGGCACCATGCCAGGAGCATGAAGGGCCAGTAAGATGCAGCTGCCCTCTCCCTGAGGGACACAGCTCAACAGAAGTGCCACATGTGGATGCAGGGGTCTCTGGGTACAGATTCTGCCGCACCCTTCCCCCACACACCAGCCTGCCTCTCTCTGGGCAGGCTGCCCGAGACTCTGCCCTCGCTGCCTCCGGATGCCAAGGCACCAGCTGCTGCCCCAGCGCCTGGCACAGCCCTCACTGCAGCTGGCAAGGCCTGATGTCCTGAGGCCCCAGGGCAGTGAGGCTGGGGGTACACACCAGGACAATCTGAATCCCCCCTATATACTTAGGGGGTCAGAAGCAAAGGTGAAAGATCCAGCAGACACAGTGAGGGAAGGAAGGGAGGATAGGTGATGTGGAGAGAGGTGACACAGAAAGGGGAAAAATGGACCACCATGGGAGAGATGGAGGAAAAATGGAGACAGCTCAGGACTGAGGGAGCAAAAGGTGACATGAAGCTGTACAGACAAAGAAAAGGAGCACGCCCCAAGGGAGCAGGTAAGGGAGATGGGAAGAGGGCCAGCAAGGAAAGGGGACAAGGAACTCTAGGGAACGAAAGCCAAGGCTTTCTGGGGCCTTGCTGTTTCCATAGCAACCCGGCCTGCTGCTCAGATACTGGCAGAGCCAGGGGGCTCAAGGACTAGAAAACTGAATGTGTTTGACCTTGGGTTTGCCACACGTACTGGCTAGTCCCGCCCAGAAGTCGGGCTTCCCCTCCCACTCCTTCACCTTCACTGCAGTCAAAGAAAATATCATTACAGAGTCAGACAGAAGGGAAAGAAAGAATAAGGCAGCCACGTGAAAAAGTGATTGGGACAGAACAAAAGAAGCCAGAAAAGGAAGAGAAGCTGTATCTCGGCTGCCAAGACAAAGTGGGAAAATAAGGCCATTCCTCGATTCCTCATCTTAGCCTCCTGTCTCTGAAAAGTGGCAAAGACAGCCACCCTGCAGTCTGTGCTCACTAGGTTCAAGCCCCTTGGCCACCATGGACCCGGTAAGCCAGAGATGGGAAGGGATGCACAGAGCCCAAGGCAGCTCAAGAGAGCCCAAGAGCCTTTGGGAAGAGGTAGAGGAATGAGCAGCTGTAGAAAAGAAAGAAGATAGAGAGGAGCGAGAAGCTGGGGAGAGCAGCAGGAGAAGGACCTCGAGGTGGTGGTGGAAACTCAATTAGGGGCTGTATGTAGGGTGGTGGAAGGTACTCAGCAGAGCACAAGCCAGATCCAGGCTGCATGAGCACTAAGGCACCAGGGGGCACTCTGCTCCATCTCCCATGTGGGCAGGACTGGGAACTACAACTCCCAGCAGCACCTGAACAATTAGAGCTCTTAAGTTTCTGGTGCAGAAAGGAGGTGATAGCTGATACTTGTTTGCCTCCCTCGGTTGGCGGTGATGAGGGTATCTGTGAATCCACAAGCATGCCCAATGAAACTGAATGTGGCCAGAGACTAGCTGTTGTGGTGCTGGGTTTCTAAGCACCATGAAAGAGAGGGACACAGCAGCTGCCTCCTTTGCAGGCCCAGCTCAAAGGCCTCCTCTGGGAAGGTCTCCAGCCCCCTCTGGCCCTCCCTCCTCTTGAGCACTACAGCTGTCTGTTCTGCTCATTTGGCACTTACTGCCTAGTAACATCTTGTACTGCTCCCTGGGGAGGAAGTGTGATGTGGGAAAAAGAAGACCTGGGTGCTTGGGCTGGCACTGCCACCAGCTTTGTGACCTTGGCCAAGACACAACAGCTCTGCCTTGCCCTGCCTTCTCCTCTGGAAAAAGAAGCTAATCATCAGCTCACCTCATAGGTTGCTGCAACATCTAGAGAGTGGACAGGGACAGCTTCCTAAACTGTGAACCAGCCCACAGATAAAGGACTCTCCTACTGGGCTATAACTTTCTATGAGTATGTGCTGTTTTTCTCTCCCCCTTCCCTTCCTCTCTCTCTCTCTCTCTCTCTCTCTCTCTCTCTCTCTCTCTCTCTCTCATCGAATAAATTAACTCCTTTGAACAAAGTCTGCACTTTTCATATACTTTGCATGGACCACACTTTATGGTACTTATTTGCTAGAACATCAATGAGCCCCCTGGGAACAGAGACCATTCATTCATTTAAAATAAATGTGCTGAGCTAACGCCTACGTAGGTGTCAGGAGCTGTGCAGAGCATGTGGAATACAGATGAAAATACCTGACCCTGTCCTCAGGGAGCTCAGGGCAGTGGGGGGCAAACAGGTAAACTGACAGTTATGATGTGTGAATGAATCTAATGAAGGTGTGGACAAAGGGTTCTCTCAGAAGTGTCTGGGTTGTCCTGCAGAGTTCAGAGAGACTGCCCATGTGGACAGCTTGGCTGGTCTTTCAGGAGGCGGCTGAAAGAGATAGCAGGGAGCCAGCAGAAGAGAGGGACAGTGGGAGTCCAGGCAGACAGAAGAGCCACCAGCTGAAGGACAGAGATGGCTGGGAGAACACAGGGCTTCAGTCCCACTGCAGAGGCAAGTTGTCAGACTGGCTTGGAAACTTTTCAAGAAAGAGATGCCCCTGAGAGGTGGACACAATGTGGGAAAAGGAGCTAGAATCCTGGAGCCCCAACATACACACAAAAGGGCACTGTCCTGGCCTCGGGGGCTTTGGCCATTGTCTGTAAAATGAAAGCAATGAACCCAACCATCAAGGGTTGCAAAGACTCACTGAAACAATGTACATGATACAAATGGCTCAGGGATGCCACCTCTCCCCACAGGAGGCGGGGCTCACAGCCCAGATTTGATGGTTAAATTGGGGCCGCTGTGCCTTGGTGCTCCATCAGAAAACAGACCCTTTCTCTTGGTGCTCCATCAGAAAACAGACACTTTCTAGGGATGGGCCTGACAAATGCCATGGAGACGGGCATCAGTGCTCTAAAATGAGATCATCAGGAAAGCTGGGCTTTGGGAAGGATACAGAGGCTGTGGCCATTCTCACCAGGACAGGTAATGGTGCCCCCAGAAATGGCACTCAGTGTAGGACCACCATAAGCCTCCAGATATAAGGAGGTGCACCTCTCTAGCTTGGCTTCTCCCCAGGAAGCACTAGTAGCCTGCAGCAGGGTAAAGCCTAGGCTCTCTGGGGGCCACGGAGTCACTGACCTTTTGTTGGCTGGTGCACATCGCCGGCTCCTCCTCTCCCGGCCCCCCCCTCGGAGAACAGTAAGGACCCTACTGGAGAAGCAGAATTGGGGAGTCAGGCACAAGAGGCTTCCCAGCCAATCCCACCCCAGCCTGGAGGTGACAGAGGGCTCTCTCTAAGACAAAGGTGCTGCCTGCAGGCTCAGGAGAGGAGGGAACTCACTTGCCTTCAGGACCTCTCAGCAAGGAACTAACGGACAAACCTAGGGCCACTGGCCCCACAGACCCCAACAGACTCATAAGCCTCAACTTTGCCCAGGGTAGGGAGACTAGGAAGAGGAGCCCAGGAACAAGCAAACAGGTCAGCCCCAGGGACATGGAGGCCCTGAGGTCCTGCTGCCAAACTCTTCATCCTCCTGGCCAAGGCCTCTTCTCCAAGGGCCGGGCCCCTCTCCACTGTGAATCTCTGCACATGTCCCTTCTGCTGAGTCCAAGTTCACATTCATCAACTCCTTCAAAAGCCTGACAGACACCAAATCAAAAATCTTCCCCAGGTCACCCAGACTCCTCCTCTGCTCTGTGCCTGTCCTCTTCCTGGTCACCTACAGCTACCTGCATTGGTCTCCCAGTGAATGCTCTATGTGTCACTATTCAGAACATGGAGCTTCCCAGGGACTTCTCAGAGGAACCCCACATTTCCTGCTAATGTTTTGCCCTCCCTTTCCCCTTAGAAGAGCTCTTTCCAGAGGGAAGTCCTGGCTGGGTAGAGCTTTCCAGGTATGTGGGATCCTCAGGAGTCAGTTTTCATGTTCCCCACCCTGCTCCTCCCCACCCAGCCTCAGCTCCTAAGGACACACAGGAACCAGTGGCTATATGTGAGCTCCAGGCTGGTTGAGCTCCAGCCAGGCTCTGCCAGTGAACATGCATAGTCAGTTCCCGGCCCCTAACACCTGCCCTATTGCTGGATCCATGGTGCAGCTTCAGGATGAGGAAACACAGGAATGAGGGGAAAGTTCCTATCTGGGCTCTTACTCTAATCCCAAGGCCCCAGAACAAAAACTACAATAACTGAACTGTAGAACTTTCTAGAGAAAGGGAAAACTTTCTGGGGAACCCCCCCCCCCCCGCAAGGGCCTTCATCTATGACAAAGGTGAACCACAGCCAGAACTCCCAGAACTGTGCACTGAAAGGCAAGAAGGACATGAGTGACCCACCCAGGGCACTGTCTCCCAACTCTCCACCTGGGACTCTCTCCTTCCCCTATATTTCTTGCCTTAATTTCACAACCCTGAGAGAATCTAAAGCCCCTACCTCCCCAGACCTAAATCTATCCCAAATTTTAGATCTCTGTAAGTCTCTCCCCACAGTCCAGTCTTGGTGCTGAGGGTCCCCTGCCACAACAGTTAAGGACCTTGCCCTGACTCGGGGTCAGACAATCCTCAACAGAGGGCGACACTCAGCACCCAAGGTCTGAAAGGTCAAGCCCTTGTGTTCACAGTTAATGACAAGAAGGGTGAGAGAGGTCAGACGTGGAGGGGAGCAATCAGAACAGTCAGGTTCACTTAACACCAGGGCTTTGAAAGCTGGCAGGAACTTGGTCAAAGGGAGGCTCAAATTAAAGGACTAGTCTACCAATTAGAGTTGGATAATCACTAGAGAGTCACCTCACTTCTCTGGTCCTCCAGGGTCTCATTGTCAAACAAGGTTCATGATCACTCAGAGATATGAAAGTGAAGGTGGCCAATGGGACACAGTGGAAAGGGGAATCCTGCACCTCCAGTCTCCCACTTCTTCCCCCCTCACCCCATTCTGGTGAGAGAAGTGACAGGGCAAGGGGAATGCAGGTGCTCATGTACTCTTTTTCAGCCCAGGCCCTTTTCTGTTTACTTGGGTTCACAGAAAAGAAAGGATGATCACAATCAATGAATGGAAGGAAATAAAACACAGCCATGAGAAAGAACACAGGTGAAATACACTACCAGGAAAACGCAAAAAGGTGACCGGAGACAACGGCAGGAGTTCAAACATCTCTTGATGTTAGAAACCAAGGTGAGATGAGGGCAGATGGAGCAAATCTGGGTGGGTGGAGAGAGGAGTGCACAGACATGGACCAGCCCCCCAGCCCTACCCGAAACCCCCAATAAAATAAAGACATGGCAGAGGAAGAGGGCAGGAAAGGAAGGAAGGAAGGAAGGAGGCAGGACAGGTGGAGGAGAGGGACTGGGTGGGAGAAGAACAGAAAAACTCCAGGCGCAGGTTGGGGGCAATCCAATCCAAATCAAACCAAAACTTCAAACCATACCTTCGCTGTTTAACGTCAGGTGAGCCGGACCTTGGAAAGGGGAAGGAGAAAAAGAAAGAAAGGGGGAAAAAAAGAAGAAAAAAGAAAGAAAAGGGGAAAGAAACAAAGAAAACACGAGTCATCAAAATCAGCCAGAAAGAAGGGAGAAAAAAGCTTTTGCTGCCACAATTTAAAAACCCTTTTTAACTTGTGACAGACATCGGGGGGGAGAGCCCCCAGCCCAGAAGCTGAGGAAAGGGGCCCGATGCGGAACAGAGGGGAGAGGGTAGGAAAGGGAAGAGAGAAAGAAGAGTTAAGGGGGCACCAGAGTGGGTGAGAGGGGTGAACCAGGAGGATGGGTCAGGGAGTCGCTGCAGGGGGGAGAGGAGATTTTGGTTTCTTTTTTTCTTCTTGCCGGAAAAAAAAAAGGAAAAGGAGGAGAAGCATGAGGCTGGGAGGGTTGCTTTTTCCTTTTTCTTTTTTTCTTTTTTTTTTTTCTTCCGGGAGGCGGAGAGAAAAAAAAACGGTCAACGAGTAAAACAATTCAGATGAAGGAGAAAATAAAACACGACACAAAAATCAAAGCCACCTGGAGAGAAAGAGAGTGTCCTGTTAGCGTGGGGTTGAGCGGGCAAGGGTGCCTCCAACCCCCCCTCACATACACACCCATCCCCATTGACCCCTGTGACATTGGCAGAGAAGAGGGTAAGCAGTGGGGAGGGTAAACCTGGACCTAAGACAACACTAGGGTCTCCCAAGAAGGTGGGTTTGGAAAGACATCTCTAGGATCCTAATACTCCCAGCCAGCCCTTCCTAACAGCCTCTTCAGGGACAGCAGGGACCCTGAAAACATGAACTCTACGAAGAAACCAAAGAAGCTGGGGCTCAGGGGAAATGTGAGAGGAAGCAGGTATGAGGAAGTAGAGTCTAGGGCAGTGGTGGCAAACCTACAGCACATATGCCACAGTGGGTTGTTTGTATCCTTGAAAGCTCTAAAAGGTTCACCATCACCGCTCTAGGGAAACCCTAGAACAAAGACAGAAGGAATGGGTTCCTCTGCAGGAGGTCTGGGGGACTGTAGCAGCAAGGTGCAAAAGGGACATCTAAGACCCCTGAGCAGGAGGCCCAGCTGAGAATTTAAAACACCTGGCTCCTAACTCCATTTCTTTGACTAGGACCTCTCTGAGATGACCCAAAAGCTGACTTTTGCGAATGGAAAACAAAGATCAGCTGGGATTTCCTTCCAGAGTCACCTTGGGCACTAGGGATAGCCAGATTGTCAGCCTGAATCCAAGGCACACATCCTTGGCCTCAGCTGGGAAAACCCAGCCCACTAGACCAGAGCCCCAGGCCTGGAGAGACTGGCAGCCCAGTTCCCACAGCTGTGCTGAGAGCCCAGGGCTCCCTGAGATGACCAGCCAGTCTCACCAAACCAGAGCTCCAATCTGCCTCCCAGGATCTCGCCAAGAGGGCCCTGCAGTACCAGTGTTCTCTCTCTCTCTCTCTCTCTCTCTCTCTCCTGGAACCAGGGATTGAACTCAGGCCCTTGTGCTTGCCAGGGAAGTGCTTATTCCACTGAGCCATCTCCCTGGCCCCTAGTGTTGTCTTAGGAAGCCCTTCCAATGCTGTAGCAATGGGATACAGGCCCCAAGGAGAGAGAGCAGGAGCCAAGGCAGAAGCACTGAGGCTACAGAATTACTGGGCCAGAATTGAGGGCCAAGATGCCTAGGGTCCAGGAGCAAAGAGGGCAAGAAGGCCAGGAAGAGTATGGTGGGGGTCAAAGTCTTGAGTACTGGGGGAGATGTGGCTGAATGGCGCAGGGCGCCTCTCCTCTGCCTTTCTCTAAGTTAACATTCATTCCCCACCTCTGGATCCAAGGCCAGCTGGGGGAGGAGGTCCCAGGAGACAGGCTCATAGAGGACATAGGCTGAATCTATGGCACAGGCAGGGACCCCAGCACTTGGACTGTTTTTTATTCCTTGCTCTAGATAGCCCTACTCTGTCAGTGACTCTTTCTCAAGAACTCCCAGCACCTTCTTCCAGGACCCAGGCAGGGCAGGATCCCTGAACCTTCCTCCCACTCTGCCTGTCAGTAGCAGCCTTATCTTGCAAGTCCACTCATGAGAATCCCAGCCTCTACCACCGCAGTCCAGGAGCCAGGGGTCTGTGATCCATCCTCTGTCCCCTGCAGGCCTGACTATTCCTGGGGGGAGTCACATCTCTCCCCTCAAAGACCCTTCCGCTGCCCAGTTACTGCCAGCTTCATTAGCATGCTCACTCTCCCTCTGTCACCACGGCAACCAGCTGCTCAGCTCCCTCAGGCGCGACAGCACCAGCCATCTTGGTGAGGGGAGGCCAGTTCCCTTCCTGTCTACCTCTGGCTCAGCCCCAACTGGCCCAAGGGTTCCCTCAAAACCCTCCATGAAGCCTGTTCCCTACCTAACCCCTCTGAAGTCTGCTCCCTCCTACTAGCCCTCAGCCCACTGGGGTGGTCTCTTGCCCAAGTCCACCTGTGGCATCAACCCCTCCTTCCACTGCTGGAAAAAAGGCTGGCTGTGACAGATGTCACTGCCAGGGGTCCCTTCCAAGAACACACTATCTGGCTGCTTCTGGGTCTCCTCCACCTGCTACAAGAGGTTAAGAAGAAAGAGGAAGTGCTCAGCCAGGCTATGGAGTAAGATGACTTGATTGCTGGAGAACACTAGGCCTCAGGTAGGGTCACAACTCACAGAGGAGACCCCTAGCCATTCCTGGGGACCACCACCTGCCCAACCCACCTCCTCCTCAATCTCACCTCTGACTCTCCTAGCAAAACCCCCAGTGAGAAGAGAAGGACAAGATAACTACAAGACACATGTGTGAGCACAGACACAGCAGAGACACATAGAAGGGTCACAGTCCTGGATGTGTGCACACACCCACAGTCCCCAATGCACACCCCATGCAGTACTGACTCATAGCCACACACAGTGCCACATCCAAACCAGGAGACCTCCCATCCCACTGTCCCACTGTCCCCAAAGCACAACTCCTCTTCCAGTCCCTGTTTGTCCCCATTTTCCACAGCCCTCCGGCCGGTCCTCTCCTCCTTTGGCCCAGCTAGTCTCTCCTTGTTCCTGTCCTTACTGTCCCCTCCCTGGAGTCCTTTTCATCCCACCTTTTCACTTAGCCCCTAGCCCCCTCCCTGCCTTTCTGCCTCCTCCTGAGCACTCTCTGCTCCCTTTTGTCTCCCTCTTTGCTCCCCACTTTCCATCTCTTTGTTCCAGAGAAGACACGACATCAAGAGCAAGTAAAAGTCATATCAGCACTAAATCTTTACCTCCAGCCCTCAGAAGGCTCTGTCCACCCAGACATGCAGATGCAGACACACACACACACACACACACACACACACACACACACACGTAAACACTGGCACACAAGAGAAGTGAACACAGATGCAGACACGTGAAGGATGCTCCCACAGAGGCACATAGATATGGTCCACACCACAGAAACAACATGTAGGTGAGCAGCACACTCACATCACAGACACAAAACCATGCTACATGCACACAGCACATATCCACAGATGGGCTGAGGTGCCCAGATTGGCAGACCAACACATGTGTGTATGCACACATGTGTACACACACACACACACACACACACACTTCTGCCCACTGGGACCAGAGGACCTAAGGAGCCCTGAAGAGAAGAGACATATGGGAGAGAGACAAGCCAGAAGGTGGGCAACACAGAGAAAAATGGATTCCACTCACACCCAAGCCAAGAGCCCTGGACACTTTTCTTTCCTAGGACTTGTGTCTTGCCACTCTCCCCTCAGCTTCTCCTCTCAGGGCCTCTGCCCAGGGATCTCCTAAGGCAGGAGATTGTGGAGCAGAGGGTGACCAGCAGCAGTCCCACCTCACAGCCACCCCACTGCCTTCCCTATAGCAGCAGTGTGGGCTCATCTGCCTTCAAGACTGGACCACCTACCCCAGGCCTCCCTCTCCCAGATCCTAGTCCACCCGAGAAAGGAAAGAAACAGGAAAAACCAAAGACAGAGGGAAAGCTTAGGAAAATGACAGAAACACAGAGAGAACCTGTGGAAGGACAGACATAGGAAGAGGCCAGAGGCAGGGCCTGGAGCAAGAGGTAAAGACAAGCAGCAGAGAGAAAGAGAGGCAACCAGAGCAGAAGGCAGAGGAAAAATGGACGCAGACCCCAGAGAGGTGCATGCCACCCTTGCCCTGAGTATGGGCTGAAGGGGTAGGCCAGCATCCTCCTCCCAGCCATGGGTAAGGGAAGAGCTGCCCCTAACATGCCCTGACCCAAGGAAGGCCCGCACTTGGCCTACACTCTCAAACACTGTCTGGTGGACCTGAACTCCCAGCTGTCACAGCCCACCCCTCTCCACCCCACCCTGTATGTCATTCCTACCCATCCTAAGTTGGGCTGGGCAAACAGAGTCTACCCATTTATTTCTAGGCCTTTCTGATCCTGCCAGCTATGGCTCTCTGTCCCACTCCCCAGCTCTTCCCAACATCCCTGTTCCTTTCCTGCAAAGAAGAAAGGCTAGTGGGCAGAATGAAGGGATAATGACAAGGGGCATGGCCCACCCCCCAGCTGGCAGCCACCCATACCAACATCAACCTGGCCAGTGGAGGGACCAAAGCAGCCAAGAGTGGACCCCAGACACCTCCCCCAAACAGGCCCCAAACACAAGCAAAGGAGGGAGTCCTCGAGTAGCAATGATACTCCTTCATGGAAAATCCCCCTGGCAACAGATGTGCTACCCCAGTGACCAAGAGGTTTCACTCACCTTCCATGGGGTGCTCCTCTACAGCCAGCAAGGTTCAAAGAAGGGAAGCAGAGAGAGAAGAGAAAGGAGGCTGTTAGCAAGCATACTATGACAAGGATAGGGACTCCCAGGGGATTCCCGACGCAAGTCATCCCACCTGGAAGGCCCAAATCTCAGGGAATAGCTTTGCTGGGCATTAGGCAGAAACAGAGCTGTCCGCTGAGTGAGTGCCTGATACATAGTCACCCAGCCTAGCAGGGCTGATCCTCCACATGCACCACACATTCCTTTTGGGTTTCATTTCAGGAAACTGAGGCCTGAAGCAGCAAAGTGACCACTCAAGGCCTCACAGAGAATGAGAGGCAGGGCCTAGGCCAGCAGCCTGGCTTCCAGACTCCCAAAGGCAGGCTCCTCCTTTCCATTGCATTGCGAATCAGAGACAGATGGGAACACACTCACACCAGTTAACTGTCTCGCCGGGCTTGCCCAAGACACACGCTTGGTGACACACTGACACACATAGGCACTTAGCAATCCAGTGCCACACACAGCTCTCACATAACTCATACATGAAGGCTCTGCACACAAGGACCCACAAGCCCACAGCCCCAAACCCACCCAAGGAGAAAGGCATCAGTACACAAAGTCAGAAAACACAATCTGCCCTAGAGTGCCATGTGACATACTTCCCCAACGGTCAGCCTCTCCTGAGGCTCCCTCTGCCTCAGGTTCCATGATTAGAATAAATGCCTTCTCCATGGCTGGATGAGGCGAAGGCCTGGAGGCTGTATGCCTGTCTCTGTGCTAGAAGGGGCCAAGTCCAGCAGGCCACATGGGCACACCTTGCACTTGCCAGTCCAGTGCTTATGCCGCTGAGCTATCTCCCTGGCACTGGCCCTCATCTATTAAGGGCCAGCCTGAGCACGACCATAGGAACACCAAATAGATAAAGATAGAAGGTAGAAGGGAGAATGAATGGAAGTAGTTCCTTCATCCGAGCTGTAAATCTTCAAGCAGGCTGTGTCCTGACCTGCTTTGTAAGAGGACCAAGGTATCCCCTGCCCTAAACATTTGCCCACCTCCTGAGGGCCTTCAGATGAAGTAAAAGATGGGAGAAAGAAACAGTACAACTGAAAAACACACATGGCTGTGGAGAAAGACACACACACATGCTGACCCAGGATACACACCACACATGTGCATTCACACATATTCTCTTTCTATCTCTAAGCACATTTTGTGTTATCTGTCCACTCAATCTTGGAGTAAGGGTAGCTCCACTGCAAAAACAAACACTGTGACCTGTCATTTCTTATATGCAAACACACACAGGCACACACACAGAATGAACGCAGACCTGCCTGTGATATAATGCTTCTGGTACCTAAAGACAACAATGAACACCGGGTCTCCTCTGGCTCTCCACATCACCAGTCACACACACCCACACTCCAGCCTCACATGTTGCAAACACTTCTATGCAATATAGAGCCCTCTTTTACCTGACAGCTGCACCCCCGGAAGCTACATATACAATGATTTTCTTAAATAAACAATGAAATCACAGATACAGAGGCAGCTGTCTGGCTAAAGAGGCCCTGAGGAAAAACCCTGCTCTCTCTCTGAGGATTGCCAGGTTGGGATCCTTTGGTCCTGGTGTGATAAGGCTCCAGTCAGTGAGCACAGTCACGCACCAGCATCTGTGCAAACAGGCAGTTTGGAGATTTCTAGCTAATCTAACATGGCAGATATTGCAAAACGTATTTTCGCCTGCCAGGAACATGCGTCACGCTACACACAGGAAGGTACACCAGCAGTCTTGGTTTACTCCTAGCTTCCACAGGACAGCACCTACAGCATAAATCTCCCTCCCTTCAGAGTCTTTTTCCTCTCAGCTACTTCACCAGTGCCCCTTTTCTGCCATCTTGAACCCTTCCAGGTTTGGTCCCCTACCTGCACACTCTTGCTTGTCCTCACCCTCTTTAGTGGCAGCTCACTTTGGTGGCTTAGGGACTCCTGAACCTGTGTTTGCAGCCCCAGTCTCTTCCCCAAGTGACAGCCCTGTGTAATTCCCCCTCCTCCCACTGCTCTGTAGTTGCCCTACAACCCTGTGACATGTAAATCTACCACTTAACCCTGAGGCCATGCTTAACATCCCATTACCAACCCCCTAGGTTTAGCAAAGGCCCTGCTTCCAACCAACAACCCTTGAACTCCCATGATGTGCCCCACACTGCCAGGCTCCAGATGTGCCCTTTAAGCACATGGCAGGCACCATTCAACCCTCCTCTGGGGCACTGTCTGCCTTGCTGCAGTCCCAGTGAACTCCAGCATAAATCTCCCTCCTCTAGACAATGGGCCAATTCTACCCTGCCATCACCTTGGCCCTTGGCCCCTGAGATCCTGGGTCACCTGAGCCCACATCCTTACTCACATCTGGTCTCCTGCCCTATCCTCCCCCTGCTTGGCTCCTGCTTGGCCCCAACCAGCTTGATTGACACAGGGACCAGATACACCTTACCACATTCACTGAGATCACAACACACAAACTGTTTAGTGGCTCTGGGTTGAATTCTTCTGCACTCAGCCCACCTATCCATCTGCCTCAAGAGCAGCCCTCCTTCAGTAACCACAGGGACCCCCAGCCCTGTCCTGCAACCTTCATGCCTCAATCAGGTCCCCCAGAAAGCAGCTGTGCTCTTTTCCCAGACCTATCACCAGAACCTCTGGGTTCCACCTGATGAAACCTTCCATCCCCAGCAGCACATCCTACAGCCAGGCCTGCATCTGCTCCT
>NDGM011099681.1:0-17126 GCA_002564305.1 Octomys mimax | reverse complement strand
GGAAAGTGGCAGTACAGGGCTGGGAATGTAGCTCAACAGCATAAGTGCCTGTGTGGCAAGGTTCTGAGTTTGATTTCTGGTTAAAAAAAATCAGCAGTACAATTATCCAAGTTAGAACTTATTAAAGTTATCCTGCATAGATACATAAATATATCTTGTCCTTTTCCTCATCCCAATTTTTCCTTCCCACTGAACAAATTCTTTCCTTTTTACAGCATCTATTGTACCTTTCAGATTTTATTTACTCTTCCTGGTTCTCACCAGTGAGTTAATACAATGTTTACACAAGTGTGTCTGACTTATTTCACTTACCAATACAGTCTCTGGTTGCATCCATTTATCTATAAAAGCGTCAAATTTATCTTTTATTATTGCTGAGTGGTACCTCCATTGTGTAAAAATACCACATCTTTTTACCCATTCCTCAGCTGATGGGCATTTGCATTGTTTTCAAGCTTTGCTACGACAAATTGTGCTGCTATAAACATGGGTGCTCATATATCGCTGTGATATGATGATTTCAGTTCGTTGGGACCTCCAATCTTAGCTTTTTGAGGAATTTCCATACTGGTTGCCCCAGCCTGCACTCTCACCAACAGTGGCGAAGGGCTCCTTTTCCCCTAGGGCCTCTCCATAATTTGTTATTGGCTTACTTCTTGACGATAGTCATTCTTTCTGACTTAAGAGGGTATCTCAGTGTTGTTTTAACTTGCATCTCTTGAATGACCAATGATGTTGAATGTGTTTTCATACATTTATTTGTCATTTGTATTTCTTTGCTTGTGAAGTGTATATTCATCTCAGATGCTTATTTTAGGATTGGGTCTTTGGATTTTGGAGGCCTGAGTTTTAAAAATTCTTTGTGTCTTCTCTGTGTGGAGGGGTGGGATCCAGGGCTCCTAGCACCTACTCTCTGCAGTGCTTGCTGGATCGGGAAGCTACAGAAAGGTGATGTTTTACAGCGTGAAGAAGAAACACGGTTTTTGCAGCTGCATAGTTCATAATTGCCTCACTTGTAACTAGAGAGAGAGAATAGATGAAAACTTGTTGAGCATGTTCTAGGAGACGATTCCTCTCTCCTGAAGGAGGGGTAAATCACTGATCTGCATCCTTGGAACTTCCTGGAGAGTACAGTTGTTGTGATCTCACTGTTATGATAATTTATATCCCATCCCATCCAGGGCACACTGCAGAATTCACTGGGAAGATACTCCTTGAATTCAGTTTTATACTTCCTTTTACTATGAACTAACTCCAAAACACCCCTTGTGACTGGTCAATGAGCAGAGGAAAAGAACTCTTCTTTGTAGAAACAACACTCTTTGGCCTGTTTAGTCGATGGTAAGAAGTTACATGATTACTATGTCTGTAAAGAATATAAAAATAATGAGGTTCAAAGCAAACAAAGCTCACTAACTCAGGTTTTTGCAAACACTTTTTAAACTTAAAATGTCTCAAAATGGCCTGTGTTTGTTTTACATTATGTTGGTTACAAAACATGGTTTAAAGGAAACAATACATGTTTTGTATACTTTTCCATTAATAACATGAAAGTATTTGTTATGTAGGTGTTTACTACTTATATTAATTATAGCTATTATAAAAGTCTGCTCAAAAATGGCATGAGGACAAGTGCTTCCTTCATGCTTCTGTTTGTTATACTATCCTAGATATTTATGAAAACTGTGGATAATAATACTCCATCCTATTTTTATAAGGAATAAGTTATATGATAGTTTATTAGTGTATAGTTCTAGACAAAAGCAATTTTTTATTTGAAAGAATTACCTTAGAACCTTTTTTTTCCAGACTAAGGATTGAACTCAGACCATTGCGCTTGCCAGGGAAGCGCTTATTCTACTGAACAATCTCCCCAGCCCCAGAATTTTTATAAATATCATTTTAACACTATATCAACTTGAAGAGTCACTTTAAACCAACTATTTTGAGATATTTACATGAATATTTAGGATTGAATTATACCTGCTTATAGCTTATCATCAGACTATCTTCCAGCCACAAAGCCACTTGCTAACATTTATGAACTTCTGTAAAAGAGAGATACTGATTACAGGTAAGCGACTAATGTGTGTTCTGATGAATGGTGCAGAAATCTTTCATTTATAATGTTGATTGAGCATGGCATCTGAGGTAGGAAGAGGCAGTGGTGAGAAGTTTCTACCTTTTTCTTCACTTTAAAATGACTATATAAAAGACTAAATTAGATTTCACTGATGTTAGAAGATGATGGCTTCGTCTTAAGGGCAACCTGGAGTTGTTGTAAGTTTCAAGCAAAGGGTTAGAAAGTGGTAATTTAGTTAAAATTGCTGGACACCAAAGCCCTTCTATGATTAAATGGAAGGGGGAGCCACAGGCCTTTGGGTAGAACAGATGCAGATACTTGTGGGTAGGAAGTGATGAAGGGAGGACTTTGTAGTGGTAAGACTAAGACTAAGGGACTGAAACCTAAGAGATATTCCAGGGTAAAGAAAAATAACCCAGAAGAGATTAAATCTTGGTAAGGAAGTAGAAGTCAAAGCTTGTTTCTCAAGGTTAATCCTGGATAACTATAAGATCTATTACATTAATAACACAGGAAATGAGACTATTTAATCATCGGGCATATCTATATCTATATCTATCTGTCTATCTATCTCACACTATGTATCATATTACACAGAATGGCATATATTTTAGTTGTTTTTGTGTGATTTACTTTGCACATAGATTTATGAGAGCTCTTAGTGTTTAGGTATTCTTCTCTTCACATCCATTCCCAGTCTCATGAAATATACAGTCCACAGTGAGAAAGTAGAATTTTCCTGCAATGAGGTATTTTAAAAAATGAAACATGCACTTCTTGAAATGTTTTTGTGTTTATGGATAACATTTAATGTTGTTGTACTCAGGCAATAATTTTTTGCCTTCTATCCTAACTATTTTGTTGATGGGTAGTCAATTTGAAAACAAACAATCTGTAGTAAGGTTTGCAGGGACCGGTTGGTAGGGAGTGTTCTGTCCATGAGCCTCAAGATTGTGAAGTTGAAGGTAGATGCATTTGGCTGTGTTCTTTGGTTCTATTTTGTTTCTCCCATTTTGCTGAACTTCAGATGACTGATGGCAGTGCTTGCAGTTTCCTATAATGGCATTCTAATAATAGCAGAGTTTTAAATTACTTTAATGAAAAAGATTCATCGAGTGCTTGAAATTGGTTATTTGGATACGCAGGATAATAGGTACATATTCAGTGAGAGCCACTTGTAGCAGAATTTCTTTTGCTAAAATGACCCATTTTCGCTACTCTCCTGAAATCAATACCACTTGGAAATGTCATTTAGGTGGGCACAGGCCATTTAAAAAGGTGCATTATTCAGTGAGTCTTTAATTGCCTAATAGTGATACAAAAGTACACAGTGGTTCATTAGTATTGACAAATGTACGGGTACTCAATTGTCCAAGAGGAAGAAGATTGCAATGAGAAGGGCTTTGCTATGTAGGAGGCTTTGGAAAAAGTGCAGTTATGCTTTTTGATACCTTAGTCATTTGCAGGATTGGGTTGCACAGCTTTAAGACAAAATTGCTTTCCTATCATTATAATTTAATTATATGTGTAAATCAACAAGTTTGGTGTAAAAGTCATGACTCTAGGCACAATGATGGCAGAGACAGTTTATCTTGTGTTTCTTGAGTCTGGTTACTATGACTGGCAGATAGGAAATTCAATAAATATTGAATGAGCTACATAGCAAATAAATCTGGAGAAGACTTATGAATTAAACAGGGAGTCATAAATGAGCTAATGGTAGACAGCAGCCTCTTATGCATGATGGAATCTCACTCTTTAAATCTGGCCTTCAAATTGTGAGTTTTCTTAATGTAACCATTAGGTTATGCTATAGAAAATGTCGGATTTAAAGAAATCATACTTTTTGCCACATGGTGGCATACTTGTAGTTATGATGGTGTTTTAAACTCCAATCTAAGGAATGAATTTTGACAGATTCTATTAAATGTTCATTTTTGGATAAAGTGTATATGAGGCATTGTACAAGCAGCCTATAAAGGTATGGAAGAATGCTAACGATGCATTTTCCTGTGAAGAAGAATACTTCTGAATTTAAAAATAACTCTACCATTCATGACTAGTCCTTTCTCCATATCATAGAGCTTCTCCAATCCAATGCAAACAACTGATTAAAAATAAATCATTAACAATGATTCAAGTAAAGTGGAAAAGAGAAGTTGATCTTAAATTACTATATTTTGAGAAATGTTATCTCTCATAACCATTGAAGATTTGTGGTCATAAGGTCCTTCCTCTGAGCCGCTCTGAAATTCTCAATAATTTGTGTGAAAATAGGTACCTTCTATTTGGAATGGTGGTTTTTTTTTATGTGTCTTTCATATTTATCCGTGTCCATAGTTTTTATCGTGCTTAGAGTGAATCTTGTCACAGACAGATTGAGCTTTATCCTAAATGAGGCTGGATATTCAAATTACATATGGTGTTCTAGTGATTTCACCCTTCTGTGGCAGAGCAGTGCACTCCCAAGAGGCGCTGCGAGGTGGAGAGCATGGTAAGGCCGATGCTGGGTCTTTCAGCTGTTCCTCCTACTTCCTTATACTGGCTAAGGATGAGTGATGAGATAACGCTTATGTCGGAGCCTTGCTTGAATGTGAAAGACAAGTAGCTGATTATTCTCGCCAAATTCCTCTCCTCTTCTGTTTTCCTACTTTGAGCTTAAAGTTATTTAAAACATTATCTTCCTATTTGATAAAGTGAACATATACTTTCAAAGATAAACTAAACGTCCACTCTTAGGAAAGCATAAAATGTCTTCTTTAGGAAAGATGTGGGTTCTGAGGGGCAAGAGATTGTATATTCTAACTTCTGCCTTGGTTGCTGTAGTAACATCTACAATCTCCCTGTAAAAGAGGTGAGGAGGGCTGGGGANGAGATGGTTCAGTGGAATGGGTGCTTCCCTGGCAAGCGCAAGGGCCTGAGTTCAACCCCTGTGTTCCGAAAGAAAAAAAAAAAAGAGGTGAGGAATTTAAAAAAGGAATTCTATTTATAGTAAGCCACAGATAGTAGACTATGGGTCTGTGCCAAAATATGTGTTTTTAATATATCTTCAGTATTTGCCTTGCTGGTAATATATATTATTGTGATACTTTTCTATATTATAGTAATTGATTTGGTCTTGTATTTTGTCTTAAGTGTTAAATATTCTTCTGGAGACTCTTGTATAATCTAAATGTAATTAAGTTAATCTTGCATTTTCTTCTTACCTACATTAATTAACATATTAGAAGACATTAGTTAAATACTTAGAATCCAATAACTCTTGACATTATGTATTGCAGATTCACAGTTCAATTTCTTGTAAAACATTTGTATTTTATTCAGAAAACAAGTAAAAGTGGTAAACACATTAATTAAGAAGGCATGTGCATTCTCAGGCCAGTGGCCTTGTGAGAATTAGATGGATTATGGTGCCATTGCTTTTCTGGGATAGCTCTGAAAATATCTGTCTTTGTACAAACCATTTGTGACTTTGGCCATAGTAGATACTTCATTGAGTGGGCGTAGAAGAAAGTTGGAAATAGACTATAAATTGTACTATAGGGGAAAAGTAAAAGTTTGAGCTGTTTGCCTCAGCAATCTTCCAGAGATCAGATATGTTAAACATTATTTTCAGCCCCTCAAAGTTTACAAATATGAGTTGGTCAGACTTTGTAATATGTGTCAGTTGCATGTTTAAATATGAGTTGGAAGTGCAACTTCTTCTGAGTTATTGAAATCCACCTTAGAGTTGGAGTAATGTATTTAGTGTGTGAGACTGCATTGGAAAGAAAAATTAACTATCACTTTAAAGTCTCATCACCACAGAAAAATTAGAATTATAAATATGTGGTCATTTCCTTGGTAGGTAAGATAAAGTAGTTATTGGTGTTATTATAATTAATCTTTACACAGTTGTAAAGACCATATTTTCTGACTTCGGCCTATAGGGTAGTCATACCCTCTAATGAAAATGCTATGTGAGTGTTAATTCAATGTTTACTATAGGAAAGAAGTGTTGTATAGTAGGGGGACAATGTAAGCATCATGGTGGTGTTCTTCATATTGGTTCTGTCACCAAGAAATGATTCTACATGTTCTTCAACTCTCTTCATTTCACAATTCTAGATTTCAGCTAAAAGCAATGTTAGGCCTCATGTTAACCCAACGAAATCATCAAAATAGAGTAAGAGAGTATAAGAGGCTAGGGTCATTAGATCGTAGTTTGGGTGAAGTGCTTTGTTTTGGGATAAACAAGTATCTCTAGTGGGTTGTGGTTATGGTCGTACAGTTCTGTCAATGAGTTAACAGTTACTGAAACATCAGTTTGTCAATAGTGTAGTATTCAAATTTTAGTTCAGTTCAGCTGTTATCTTAAATATTAAAAAATATACTTTAATTTCACTTCTAAGTTCTATCCTTCGCTTTTCAGTATCTGTTCACTAAAATGAAGCTGTTTTGTTCTGGAATGCAATAGTCAATGTATCAATTTAACATACTCACGATGAAGCTGCAATTCATATGACTGTCTGTTCCAGGGCTCTGATCCACCAATGGGTGGCAGGGGACAGTTCCAGTGGCTACCACATGCCATCTGATGGCACCATCGTGCATATAGCAGTGGTAGTTCAAGCTTGTGGGAATGTGTTAATGAACATTCTGCTAATAAGTTTATCTGGAGAAACTTACTGGTTTAGTGTACTTTTTCTTCTGTATTAAAGGAACACTTTTTTTAAAAAACCAACTTGTCTATATTTTTGGATGTCTGGGGTAGAGTTCATAGGAAGCATCTCTAGGGGGAACTTGGGCTGACATGAAAAGACAGGTTGACTTTGAAAATCTACTTCGTTACAGACATGGAAGAAATCTGGCAAAGATAACTGAACTACTAAAGGAGAAAAATTTCAAATGGATTTCTACGTATCATTAATGGCTTATCATCAATTGCATATTCATCATTAATCTTCTATTGGGGATGCCTCTGGACTATCGATTTTTCTTGAGTGATTAAAACCAACAAGGTAGGGCTGGGGAGATAGTTCAGCAGCCTTAGTACCTGCCTGGCAAGGGCAAGGACCCAGGTTTGATCCCAGGTACCACATGCTGTGCCAGTTCCAAGTGGAGCTGGTCACCAAAACTGGGCGTGGTGGTGCATGCCTGTAATCCCAGTGGTGGGGAGGCTGAGATAGGAGGATCACTATGAGTCCAAGCTGTGTAGCGAGACCCTGTAAAAAATAAACAAAAAAAAATTTTTTTAAAGCTTAACAGTGTAAACAAATTAATGTAAATGATTGGCATAGACCTGCTATATTCCAGGGCTAACAGCATGGGACAGTAGATGAAAATAAAGGAGAAGGGTTTGAAAAATCAGGTCAAGAATAAACAAAAAATGGTGGTGGATATTTGAAATAATCCAACAGATTTAAACTAATAGTGTTTGACATCAATAAACGTATCCATTGGTTCTGTTTTTTGTTTGTTTTTTAGTACAGGGATGTTACGAAAGGCTTCAGCTCTGCACTCAGTACTTTTTAAAATCTGACTCTAATTCTATAACATCATCTGACTTAATTTGCACATGTGATCTTTGAAAATTTTCAGCTGATGAAAGACTCCACCCAGGTGCTTGCCTCAGGTGCTGAGGGACTGTCTATGTGGAAAAGTGCGCTGTTTTTTGTAGTAGCCAGCAGAAACAGCAGAAACCAGTCAGTCAAGGTCACCTAATGTGATAAGGGTGATTGAGCTGGGCCAGAAGTCGCAGCTCTTTTTACTTTCTTTCCATGCGCAATGAAAAAACATATGTAGGTGATGAAAAGCAGGATGTTAAAGAAAATGTAACTCTGTGGTCAGTTCAATCAAGGACAGTCATAAAACAGAGCTAAAATAAGAGAGGTGCCTCCCTTATCTATGCATTGTACGCTGGACAGCTGTTTGCAGTGAGGTTATGCAACCTTGGTGCTGCTCTGTCCTTGTAATTGAAGTTCATCTTTATGAGATTTTAGCAGAGCATGGTCAAAGAGGTTGGTCATTAAAGGCAGGAAGCACAGGAACCTTAGTAAATATAGTGGAGAGAAATGCAATTTTGTGTAGCAAGGTGTTAAGGGGAGAGCTTTTGAAATTTATCTTAATTTAGCTTTCGGAAGATGTGACCTTGCTCCCACATCTTTCTGTAGAGTTGCGTTTTGATGTTCTTACTTTACATACTAAGGGAGGTGGCTGTGTTACCTTAATTGAGTTTGTGTTCTTTTGCTTTCTTGGTAAATTCTATTTTAGTGCCTTTATAAATTGACCGTAACACTCATGCTAGACTGGATTCCAGTGACCTAAAAGAAAACTATTTCTTTCATTTAAAAAGACACTAATTTATGACTGTCAAGGTCATTTAAGCATCAAATCTTTTTGTTAATTCTTATGGTTTATTTTTTTTCTCCTCAGATTGTTATATTCTCCAATTTTCAATAAGAAATAGATCACTGGTTAGATAAGCATGGAATATAGTGTATTGATAATACCAGTCTGATTTTAGGCAACCTGGGAGCAGAGCAATAGAGCCCAGAAAGCAGAGTAGAGAGCAAACAGTCACCAGGTGGGCACTTCCACGGGCAGGTGGCAGATGGTGGGCACGGTTCTGTTAGACCTTTTACAAGAGGATTTTGTACAAAGAATCACAATGTGTGACGCGCCTGTACCAACTCCCACGGTGAATGTAATCATCATGTACTGCAGATATGTACTAATAAAAAAAAAATACACCAACACTCACACAGAGGAGATTTTGCAGTTGCTCACTTAGGAATTGAAGATGGTTGTGATGAAAAGAGGGAAGCCTGGTAGCCTCAGCCCAAGAGGTTCACTATATCTTTTTATGTTTTTGTAATTTAGGGACCATCCTAGGGCCTGTGATGAGGAGGAGCCTTACCTCATTACACACATTTCCCCCAGTTGGAGGACTTTCCAAGTGTTCATTCTAGGCTACTCTCTTGAGCTTCTTCCTTGCTGATGTATGGGTTGGCTGAAGCACACACTTGAATGTCACACTAGTCTGTGGGATCAGTGGTGACCAAATGGAGCTGACATAGAATAAAGTATGGGTTCTTGTTTTTCATGATGCTCAGGTACCTAAACAGTTGCCTTCGGCAGTTTGAAGTAGATACTCATCCTTCTTATTTCCTTTTGATTGGCAATACCCACCCCCTCCCCTCTGCCCCATACACATACACTGGTTTTATTCTAGGATTGTGATTTTTACAGTTATGCTCTAATTAATATACATTTAAGTATGTAAATATAAACTTATTGAGAGCAGTTATATAATGGGAAGTTTGTTTCTTTTTTATACATTTAGTACAGGATCTACAAGATCTCACTACACAGATTGGCCTAGTAATGATCCTCCTGATTTTAGCCTCCCAAGTGTGGGAATTACAGGTGGGCACCACCATGCCCAGTCTCAGCATGTCCCATGGTAGGGGGCTGCACAGCATGCTGGGGATCCAACCCCGGTCTCTGAGTCTGCCTAAGCAGGTGCTTTAATCCACGGAGCTGTCTGGCTAGCCTTACAAAGGGAACTTTGAGAGAAGGAAAACAGAGGCAAGAAGAAGACAGATGCAACGACCACAACTCAAAGATTGTGGACATCCACCACACACTGGAAAAGGCCAGAAAGAACCCTACCTTCTACCTTCAAGGAAGGGTGTACCTTTGCCTATACTTTGATTTTGGACTTTTGGCTGCCCAAACTGTAAGATAATAGAATTTTACATTTTAGAAATCTAATTTGTGTTCATTTATTGGGGCAACTAAAGGAAATTGCTGCAGATTTTGTTATATGGGTGTGACTTACTGCTGTAATGTATTTAAAAATGTGGAAGCAATTTCATGGTTATATAATGGCTAGAGGTCTAGATGGCTTTGAGGCCTGTATTAGAAAAATTCCTGAATCTGATAATGCTCAGAAAGAAGAGAGGAGCACAATGCTAAAGCGTCTATCATTTTAGAAAATATACACGATGCCATGGATGGAGTTGTTTCTGATAAAGGCACAGAGAGAAACTGGGAGCATGTGATTCTAAACTAAAAAAATAGATAATCATAGCTGTGTAAGTGGGATAAATTGCAGATAGATTGTGTTCTGAAGTGGTATAGAAAAATAGAACTCATAAGAGACAGACTTGGATATTTAGACAAGAAGACTTTCTGAGCAAAATATTAAAGGTGTCATCCTTTTGACTACTATAGTAAATAAAAGAGGAAAAAGATAAATTGAGGGAGAAATTATTAAGGCAAAAGAAAATAATAATTGAGAATTTAAGAAACTTGGTCCCTCTTCCAAATTATGAAATACGTCCCTACTGGGAGATTCGCTAGTGGGAAAACAACCTTTGAAAACTAATGGAATATTCTGGTGCACTTCGTGCCTTCTTGGGATAGATGACCTTTTTTTTCCTGTTAACATCTACTATGTATTTCTCACTATTGTGTCTAGAAAGCAGGGACTTCATTGTTTAGTTTTACAGATTCATAAATGGAATGGAACTTTACTCCAGGATAAATCATACCTCATGTTTCAGCCACACCTAATTTAGATGATGAGATTTATGATTTTTGCCAGCAGCAAAACTCCATGGGATTTTGTGTTTACAGGGGATGGTATAATAGACTGACATTTTGGGGGAATCTTGGCATGGCATAATGTGTTTTGTGCACAAGGCGGAGGTGAATCTTTGGACTGCAGTAGTCTGAGTCTTTCCTCTTCCCCAAAGTATGCATCCATGCATTAATTTTTAGCGTTTTCTTATTTGGAAAAAGTCTTTGAAGGTATAGTCAAGTAAAGGATCTTGAGATATTATCCTGAATTAACCATGTAGATCCGAAATCCAATAACAAGGGTCTTTATAAGAATGGAAGAGAAGGCAGTCTGAGGACAAAAGTAGGGGTTTGAGGCATATGGCTAATATATGAGGGGCATCAGACATTGTCAACATCTGGCAGCAGCCAGAGGAGTCAAGGCAGTGGTCCCTACAGCCTACAGAGCTAGTATGGTCCTGCTGATGTAGGAAAAATATGTAGACCCGATAGTTGTTCTGTACACTGAGTTCATGTTCCCTGAAATTGAACAATGAATTCCCAAAGACCACAGAGGTTAAGAATAGGGAAGACTTAGGGCCAGCCAAATAACTCAGCAGATTAAAGAGCCTGCAAACAGGTGCAGGGCCTGGGGATTTGATCCCCGGGCCTGCTGTGCTGAGAGCACAATTGAGACTGGGCACGATGGCGTGCACCTGTAATCCCAGCTCTTGGGAGGCTGTAAACAGGTGGATCACTACAAATCTGATCTAGTAGTGAGACCCTGGACACCCTGTAGACCCTTCCCTAAAAAGAAAGAAAAAACAGAAAAAAATAGGAAAGACTTACAGAGACATAGTTCCTGAGAGACAGGAGTGTCCCCAAAATGGATTTCCACTGAGGTCTTTCATCAAGGTAATTTATGCAGCAAATCCGCAGTGTGGGTTTAAACTATAATAAGCCATAAGATTACAAATACAGCTCCTTAGCTAATATGGATGCAGTAGAGAAGTGGGCCACATAGAAGGCCAGCACAGAAAGAACAGAGGGATGGGTCTGATGCTATGCTCGCCACCTGGGTACCCGATGCACAGGTAGGTGAGGTGGTGGTCGTTATGGTATGATTCCAAGTTACTGCTTATGCCTTAGGGAGGCATGCAAGCCTGGCCACTGCATCTTTACCTTGAGTCCTGACCTCAAGATAGGCCTCCAGCCACAGCTTTGTTGTGTTCTCTTCTTCTGCACTGACTCTTGAGGGTCTATCCCTGTCTGTCTATTAATTTCTGTCTGACTTAGCTGCCTGTTATACTGCAGCTACCTTAAATTTGAACCTCACTTTCCAGAACTGTGAGAAAATAAATGCTTTAAATCCCACAGTGGGGTATTACTCTCATGGCCCTAAACCATGCATATGGAGCATCACCTGCAAGCTGCTCGCAGTTTTAGAAGAAATCAGATGTTCTTAGTCATGGTTCCAGCTCACCTTTTAGGTTACAGTGGCAGCAGGCTGACATCTTGGTCATCTCTTCAACCAGCCAATACCTCCTGGTGTTCCTACAGGAGCTAATTCCTTCGCAGAGGGACTAGCCCTTTTCTGCCTATCGAGCCCCTGTCAAATCAATTTTTTTCTTTCCAGGCAGGTAGAGCACATCCTTGGCAGCTTCTACTTTTTAAACTTTTTTCTTCTTTTCCAAAGCACTTGGACCAAGAACAGCACCAATGACTATTCTTTATCCTCCTTCCCATCACTGGGCCACAAGCACCCCATTGTTCCTCTCCCTGCACTCTGCAGCCTGTTCTTCTTACTGATGTACCTCCGCAGGAGCACAAATGCATATTTGCATTTTAATGGAAGTATAATTGACTTTCACTGAGCATTTGAATAATTAAGACTTCCCATTTACATTTTAATCTAGATACTTTATAGCTCTGGTGCCCCCTAATTCTGGGAAAGACCTTCTCTGATTTGCAACTGTGGGCATTGTTGTGGATTTCTACTCTGTGTTTATCACCATGCTTCACACTTTGTAGGACTCATGGCATTTTGTCTTACAATGCTCTTCATATTTTCCTCCATGTGTAGAGTTAGAACAGAGACAGTAGTGACCTGCAAATTTGTGTGACTTATAGGATGACTGTAGACTGAAGGATCCATGACTTCTCTCCTAATATTTTAGATTTTGTATTCTTTATCATTTGTCACCTACATATTTTAATTAATTATTTATTTATTTTCGAGGCAAGATCTCACTATGTAGTTTGGGCTGGTCTTGAAGTACCATGTACAATAACAGTGCATTCAGATTTTTTTTTTTTAAGAAACTCTTTTCTCCTTTTGTCATTACTGTCTTAAAGACAGAAATAATAGCCATTCACACCCAGCTTTACTACTACTGTCCAGAGGACTAGATTTCTCAAGTTCATTATCATGTACGATGTTTACTATAGCCTGATGAAGAGCTCATCCACTTTCTGAGTATAAATGAAGATCTAAGGTGAGGGCAAACGTCTTGCCTGAGTCACACAGCTAGTTTGATGTAGAACTTAACTTTGAACACAGATATTCCTCATTTAGGAACAGAAGTTTCAATGACTTAAGAGTCTAATAAGTCAAGAACTTCAAGGATAAGTACATTGCTTTATTGTGTGTAGGAGTCCAAGCCACTACTCAGTAACATATCTTTGTAGTAAATGGTTCCATTCACTAGATGCTTTCTGATCACTTCAGATTAATCAAAATAGATGTCAGAATGTTATTTATATATCATGACCTGAGAGTCATTTGAAGTAGCTTTCAATTAAAAGATCAAAAAGAACCCCTAAGACATGAAAAATAAAAAAAAAACCCAAAATTTCAAAGCATAAATGGAAATGAGGATTGTCATATGTGGAGATGTTTGGTTGGAAATCACTTTTTAGGTATGCCCAAATGTGAGGTACCCTCGTATGAAACTTTCCACAAGTTGTTGTTGGCCTGGAATAATCCAATCCTCCTTCACAAGACAGCTTATGCTCTGCTGCCATTTTCTTCGTGGTGGGCTCTGAGGCACTAGCCGTGAAACCAGCCAAGCGTTCTTTGAGTGACCGAAGTCCGTGTTCCTGCTGCTAACTGCAGTGCAGGTTTAATCCCTGGGTCTAAGGAGGATGGGCTGTGTTCAGCCTGGCTGTGCCCCGTTCCATAGCAAGTTATCTTGCTACCAAAGATGAGGCCTCTTGCTTCTCTTCAACTGCAGAGCACCCAAACAACCTCTTTTTAAGTAAAGAGATGCTCACAGAGCTTAGCCACACCTACTCTTTCATCTTTGGGTGCTTTTGCCTGTATTTCACGCTCGTGGTAGATCTAGCAGCCCTAGAAAATCATGACGAAGGGCACCACTTGCTACCCAGTTGTAGAAGACTGACTTCCTGCCTTCTGTCTTTTGCTGAAGGGTGAGTTTCATATTTCTTCTCCTCCATGTGAGATGAAGAGTCGGGGCAGTTGCTGTTGTGCATTTTATTCTGCCAAGGGCAATTTTCCTTGGACTTTTTAGTTTCTTTATATAGAAGGAAAGTCATGTGTAGATTGATACTTAGAATTTGCTGGAATACTTTGTCTTAAGGTTCTCTTAGACAAGACTGTGAACAGCACAGTAGTTTGGTCCTCAGTGGGAAACTATTTCTATATCCCTTATTGCACATTCTATTAAGCTCTTGGTCTGAGAAGGCTGCTTTAATAGTTTTAGGCTCTGGCTGCACATTTTGACTCATTTGGAAGCTTCTGAAGCTATCACTCTTGAATCTCACACCAATAACCCCAAGTCTGTGGGACTGTAGTCCTAGCAGCTATCTTTCTTAATCAGTTGGTTAAAAAAAGGAAGCCTGGACAAGATGAGGTTGCCCCTCAGCTTATGACAACCTCGTAATCTATAGCAAGACAATAGTGACATGAACATCCTAAGTTGTAGAAGCTGCACTAGTGGAGAAAAGGAGGGTAGGTTTTAGCTTCTAGGCAGAGAAACAGGTTGTGCAACAGAGTCCAATTACATACTGTGTTAACAGTTATTGATGGTTAAAGCTCTCTCTCCACATAGATAGAATGCATACAATTTTAAGTGGCATTCAAAGACATAATGGCTTGTGTTTTAGATAAAAATTTTCTATGTATAAAACTGTTTACATATGCTGCTATTTCTTTTGTTTATTTTCAGCAAAAGCTCAGAAATATATCTGAGCTTTTAATGTACATAAAAAGTGGTAAACAAACAACTACACTATTGTCCACATTGGGGAATGCAACATATAACCCACAGTGGCTTGAATAATACTAAGATCTGCAGTTTTTCCTTTAGAATTCAGCATAAGTAGATTAATTGATGAGTTTTAGAACTGGAAAAATTATGTGTCTGCTCCATAATTTACTAGTTTGTTATTTTAGAAAACTTTGATTTCAAGAAATTATTGTGCAGGTCAGCTGAAAGTTATGTACATATAGAGATATTGGGATTGTGCTCAGTACAAAGTAGGTGCTCTATAAATGTGGGTGAGGGGATTATTATTCTTCAAGCCAAGCCCTTGTGAGGTTCCTTTCAGAAGCTGCACATGTATGTGGCACTGAATATTATGTTATGGATTCTGATGCCAGGACTTTCCAATAAAAGAAATATCAGCGTATAGGATAATGAATTAAAACATGAAGTGTTTTATACTTTTCTGTTTGCTTTGAGGTTGGTTTTCTTTTTCTTGGGTATATGAGTTCACTTTTAATAAGAGTGATTCTTGAGTGTTTTTCTCACCTACACATATAAAGCAAAGGTGAGATAAGATATGTCAAAGATATTCGTTAAGTTTTCAATAGGGACAGTCATTGGAGTATTAATATTTTAATGTATTAGACCAGTCTCTTGCATGATAGGGAAAAGAAACATTATTATCAGTTCATGGATTTTTATACTACCTTTTCAATCCACCGTCCTTGCCACAAATATCGCGACAATGTAACTTCAGATACACTGCTCGCTTGCAGCACAATGCATGATTCTGTGGATTACCCGGAGGGCGTCCTTTGTAGACTGTGCTGCCGAAAGCGCACATATATGGTTACGTTCTTTGCAGCTTCACAGCACTAATGCTGATTCAGCTCATGCTTGGCTGGAGTTTGCATTCGAGGGGCTTAGAAGTAGTTTTCTTTTTCTCCTCATTGTTTTTCCAAAATAGAAATAAGCACAGAAATTGTATAAAAATATCTCTACAAGCCTTGTTCAGCCAGACTGGCACCCTTGTTCAGCAGTGCTGGAATCTGTCTTCAGTCTCCCCTGCCTGTCTTTTTACAAGCCGATTTTTATCTGTATAAATTTCTATTGGTAAAAATAGAAAAATCCATCCTGCTTCTGTTCTTCCCTAGTACTGATAACACATTTAGGTGAAGGAGTTACGTGCCTGGTGAAACGTGATATTCAACATGAAAATACTATTAAGAAATGTGAAGATAGACGCATTTAAAATCTGCACATTGCAGTGGCATCACGTTACAGCTGAAAACCCAGCACTTGTATTGTTATACCGTCTATATTGTGTCTCCTCCACCAACATATGGTCACTGACTATGAGCATAAATCTGATTTTCTAGGAAAAACTAAACTCTAAAGGAAACATTAATTTCATGTCTTCCTTTCCAAAGCTTCAGGGTATATAAAATAATTTATAATTGTCACCAGCAAATCACCATAATTTATTCTCATTGCCGGGGAGTTGACTTAACCCCGTTTGCTTTTGAGTTTTATAGTCACCTTTTCTTATTTCTTCTGAAGAGTGAGCAAAAGGACTTTATAAAATACATAATGTGAGTCATCCTTCCACAAAAGATTTCTCCTGAGATGGTACTTCTGAGTGTAAATTGCCTTCTTTCCCTTCTGCTCAAACTAAGGACTGCAGGTTGTTTATTCTGTCTCTGGCTTTGGCTATTGTGCCTATAATCTCTCTTTCTCTTTCTGTTAGTTTAGTGCGTGGCAATTATGTATTGTTTCACTAGGTGCCAATTGTAACTGCCATCTCGCTATTGCAGGCGTGGGAGGCAATTGTGGATCCTTTTTCCATTGAGAAGGGTGTATAAAATCAGTAATTCTATCTATTACAATGGCAAGTGGGTGGTATCTAGAGTAGACTTTCATTTTTCAAAATAAAATGATATATGTGTCAGATGTCCAGCTGCTAAGTGAACTAGAAACTTTAAAAACAACAACAAAATATAAAAAAAATCTGATATACAGTGTTGCTTATTTTTAAGAGATTCTATCATTGACCATATATGGAATTGATAATGAAGTACAGTGGGAAATATTATAAAAATATCTATTTCTGGATAAACAAACTTGGTGTATATTTATTTTAACAGGATATTTAAAATAGGAAATTGACTTTCAAGATTTTTATATATAGCATGACAAATGTGGTATCATGAACTTTATTTTTTCCCCATAATTTTATTGAGAAACAAATAGCAATGAGACAGTTTCAAACCAAA
>NDGM011099662.1:0-14764 GCA_002564305.1 Octomys mimax | reverse complement strand
AGGTGACTTTGCAACTTGGAAGAGACAGACACTCCCTGTAGGCCAGACTTCAAGACAAAAGAGAAGACAAATACAGCTACATACTTCCCTGGGAATGGGCTCCAGGGATTGATATTCTAAACACATATCAATCACTCTGAAAAAGCCCAAATGAGTCACTAACCCAAGCCCCAACAGGAAGAGACCTTGTCCTGTATTCATGCCCACTTGCTACATGACTCTCTTTCCCATTTGATAGTTGATTTAATTAATTTTACCTGAGCAATGGTGCTTGTAGTCTCATTGGTTGACCATAGTTTTGTCCCACCTCATGTCCACGTAAGCAAGTTCCATGTTCTCCATCATCTTATACCTGCATGGTTTTCCTGTATAAAAGTTCCTGGAAGAGACAGCTTCCTGAGGACCACCCACTTGGGGGCCTCCCCTCCTGTCCCTCTCTTAGACAGTTGCTTTCTTTCCCGTAATAAATATATTCTGCTCATAAAAAATACATAAATAAATAAATGAAGTGCTTTAAAATAGTATAGTTTGTATTATATTGTAGCATATGTACAAACTACAGCAAGTAAAGAATGTGATCTAGGAAAGCAAATAAGGCTTATTGTTTTTCTTCTAAATTTAAGAGCTGTCTGCTCTGTACCCTGAGGGTCCTGTATCCCCTTTGCCACATGGTGCACATGCTAGTGCAAAATGCTCATGCAGTTGTTACTGCAGCAAAAATATAATTTAAAATTATTTCATGCTTTTTTTCAGAAGATAGCTTATTGGACTTTCTGATAATTTTTAAAGTTTACTTAGCAGTCCTTTAGATCTCTTGGGGATACTTGGAACTTAGGAACAAGGATTTTGAATAGTAGTGAAAAACTGACCTGAGGGCTAGGGAGATAGCTCAATAGAATAAGTGTTTGCCTGGCAAGCAAAGGGTCTTGAATTCAATGCCTGGTACCAAAAAAAAAAAAAAAAAAAGAATAACTGACCTGAAATTAACATTTTTCTTAGACTAGTAAGGGAAGATCTCAAAAGTAAATAATTTATAAGTGACTTTAATTTACACATCACTTAACTTTAACTTAAAGTTTACAGGAAAAAACATTTGTGGAGTTTGCCTAAGGCAAAGATGGGACCAGAGAGACCCACAAGCCTTCATGCTGAGCAAGGATCGTGTTGGTACTTTTAGCACTTATTGTCTGTAACATGAAGAGATGCACTTGCATCTCTGTGTATATATGTGGTCATTTTGCAATAATATTATGAGGTCTCTTCCAAGTTCTCTTCAACTTTCTACAATGATCCTTGTTGATTATCAGTCTGCTGCCAGTGTGGAGCCTGGGTGGAGTTTACCATCTGCTTCGGAGAGAAAAGGCCTCTAGCAAATCTTATAGTTTGTGCCAATCACATGCACTCTGAATTATTCTCCTTTATACCACCTTTCACTGAGAACTGACATTGTAGGCCAGTATGTTAATATTAATTGGTACATTTTTAATATCACATAAGTTATTGAATATATGTTGCCCTTCATGCTCAAATATTATTTCAAATGTCATTTTTATGTTTTTGCCCTCTGAAATCAATGCTTAAAAATACTTATTAGTTTTTAAATTTTATTTTACAAATGTACCCAATTATTTTAATAATTTGGCAAAAACTATGGACTGTTTCCCTGGGAAAATGCACATATTTTCAAAGTGACACTTGTACGATTATAGTCTTTAAAAGATTTTATATTTTTCAGCACAAACATAATTTATTTTTAATATAGCCCTTGATAAACTGAGATTTACTGTTTTCCTGTGACCTTACCGTAAGAAATTGAATGTGTGCCTCCAAGACTGCCACTCGTAAGTGTAGGATAGTAAAGCAGTAGTGATGACAGCAGAACAAGGCATAGGACTCCACTTCTGGCTGTTTCAGTTATGAAAGTAGCAGTGGCAAAAAAATTCCCAAAAACCATGTTGTTGATTGCAGAATCTGGTGGGTAGAGTCCATCAGGCGTTGGTCATGTACACTGAGAGCATTTGCCACGGTGGCATGCAGGTACACGACACACAGGATATGTAAGCTATGATCAGAAGCAGAGCATGTAAGACTGGAAAAATGGGAAAAAGAAAGGACAGTTTTTTTATGAATTAGGAACTAAAAACACCCAGAAACTGGAAAGAGACTTGTCAAACAATGTGAAAGCATTGATCATGAGGTAGATCTACTTCAGAAGAAAAACTAAGACTTCCTCACTTGGTTTGATTGAGGAAATAAAATTATCCCCAATTGTGAATAAAAATATCAGCGCTGACAGAAATCATAGCCTTTACCAGGACAACTGAGAATTTGAAATTTATGCTAAGAGCACCCATACCTTTCCTGCATTTTATTTTTCTCCTGTTGTTTATCATGATGTAAGGTCAACAGGAGCTTCTTTTTATCAAGTTTATCTTTTGTAGTTTTTATTGGCTCTTCACAATATAACGTGTTTCTAAGATGGAAGAGGTGTATCTGCTGTTTACTGTTGTATCTATCTAGAAAAAATGTGCACGTGTGAATCATTTGATAAATTGCTTTGGAATGATAAATGGTGAAAAAGGTTAATTGTGTTCTGGCAATGCGGTATATTCCATGTGCAGGTCACGCTCGAAGTCACCTGGGACGTGATAGTGAGTGAACACAGTACGGCCTCTGCTCTGAAGGAGCTTATAGTACATGCAGGACAACAAGCCTATAAGTAATAGAAAATATATATGCCTTAAAATACTGAGAACTTGCATAATAAGAAACAGAAGCTGTTAAGTCTTTCTCTGGGAGGCCTTTGTTGAGGAGCTGATTTTTGAGATGGATCTTTAAGGATGAGTAAAAATTCATCAGAGAGACTTAGGAAGAGCGGGTTTCATTTGTGTGTGTGTGTGTGTGTGTGCGCACGTGTGTATGTATGTATGTATAACATAGTGGTAATCAAAGGCACTGCTGTCAGCACAATATTTTCAGGAACTTGAACACAAATGGGAAGAAAGCACACTCATTGGCCCTTTCTCCACTGAGTACCTCTGAAGATAGCTCTTGGCTAGCAGCATTAACTGCTGGGACAATATTTCTATCTTTGTGGTCTTCTGTGCCTCTCTGCCAGTGCAATGCTTTTGCTCAAAAAGAGCCACCTCATTCTCTGATTGTTTTATGCCAAGTTGGTGTGTTGCCTGTGATTGTTTCCCAGCATTCCACAGCTTGAAGTTTGCTGCAGTGCGTCCTTATGGCGCTTCTTATGCCTGCCCTGCTCACAGGCTACATATGTTGTACCATTTTATACTTGGAGATCTTCCAAAGAGTGTGAGGAAGAATGAGACCGAAGTGGGGTTGGGGACGGGTGGGGTGAGAGAGACACAGAGGATCCTGGATTTCCAGAACTGAATAGATGAAATTGGCTTTAAAAAAGTCAACTAATCAATTGTTTGAACTCTTGGCAGGATTGCAGAAAAAACATTCCAGGAATGCCACTAACACTTTCTGATCTACATAACTAAATGAAATTCATATTAATTATAAGTAACAATTGACTATTAAAAATTTATTGGATGCACAATATTTTTTGCTTAGGATAAAATGTTCCCACTTTCCCAAATGGATTTAAGACATGAATAACAGATACCATGATGTTTAAAAATTGAAATAAGTTTAGTGAACTTTGGCTTCCCCACTTATATAAATAAATTAATGAATATAAGAAGTTATTTTGTTGAAACAAGCACTTAGAAGTAATTCTTCTTTGAGAATTTTATTACTCAAATGAAATTCTTTTTTCTTCACATCAATACTAATTTTTCAAAATGATACAAACAGTTCATACTGCTTAGAAGGTAAATGTTTGTACAATGATCACATCTAACTCTCCAATTGGAGATTATTACAGCCTAAACTCTTACAAATCATAGGGAGTGCAGAATACAGGGATATAGTGATGGAGAGAGGAGTGAGTTATTGGACACAAATCACAACAAGGGACAGTCATTAAATAGAGTGAGTTGTATGAAAATATGTGATTTGTCTTTGCAAAGAGTTCTTACTCTGAGTAGATTATTTATATGTGTGTGTCTGAAAACATGGCATGTTGTATGTGTACTGCTTCTGAAACAATTTGCAAGGATAGTATTGTTGAGCAGTCTGAGAAACTACTATAGACATTTAGTGGTGGAGAAATTGTGGTGTGATGTATGTAGGAGAGATACTTTGGGAAAAGTAACAACTGAGATAGGCCTGAAGGGCAAGCTTTGAGTGGATAGGGGGAGATAGTAAGGAGTAGGAACAAAAAAGCCAGGAATAAATGTGAGATGCTCATAGTTCAATGACAAGACAGGAAGAGTTACGTTGGAAGATTTGATGAAGTCTAGAATATGCTTGGAAGCTTGAATACTGAGATGATGTGGTAGATTTACTAATGATCAATTTGTGGCACCCAGCTGAACTGAATCAGTGTGGTGCTGGGTGTGGAAGGCCCACCTGGGAGCTGCTGCCAACAGCATAAAAGGAAAAACGGAAGGAGAAGATGGTGCGTGGTTGATTTTTCTGAAGAATCTTGTCATGCAGGTTTTCCTGAAATGAACTCCTCCATTCTCATGGTAGGAGAAGTTTGGATCCTCACAGTCACTGAAGATGGCTTTGTTCTTTACAGGGGACCTCTGGTCCTTACCTTGAGCATCACTTCCTGGCTCCAGCACAGATCCTTCAGCCTGCTGGCAAAGATTCTTCAATCTGCTGTTGCACACATTTTTGCTTTCCTCACTGACCTTTGGGCCTTGCCAGTGCAGATCCTTCATACAGACTTGTGTGAGACATTGTCATGGGTTTTAGACCTCCAGTTGGACTCAGGGAAGACAGTGCCTTGGACTGTGGGTCTTCAGGACTTTGCTATGGGATCCAGGCCCTCAGCTAGATTCTCTGGGACTCTCGTGCGTGGACATAGCTCTGCATTCTTCTGCATTTGAGTTTTTGGGCAAATATTATAAAATAATTATATAAATTTTGTGTCCTGTATTAAATCTTTTATCTGCTTTAAATGATAATCTAAAGCTTATTCTTTTGGAAATGGAAAGCACTAGGACCCATTAGAACAACATGCCCTGAAGAAGTACGCTTTAAAGTAAAGAGGCACAAAGACATTGAAGTATTAACAAGCGGATAAGATTAAGAATTGAGAATGTGTATAAGGATTGCAAATATAGTCAGAGCACTGGTTAAAAAAAGTAGCACCAGAATAAAACTATCTGGTTTTGAATTGTTATAAATTCTGACCTTGGATAAATTGTTTAACTTCTCCATGCTTCCACTTTCTCATCCATAAATTATAAATATTGACAGGTACTCACTCACGACTTTGTAAATGAAATGGTATGCATAGGAACTTTAGAACACTAAGATTTTAATCAATGTTCACCAATTTTATTATTCAACTACAGTACCATCTTGATTTTCTGGATAAGATTTCATATTATATCCGAAATGTGAATGTCAGTGTGTGTTACAGAAACATGATCATGATCAGTGGAAAGGATTTCTCTAACAATGCCTGGAACAGATAAGATATTGATGATGGTTAATTAGCTAACCCATGTCATCTGATCCAGGTTATATTTAATGTCTTTTAGTTTGGATGGACTGGTTTGATAGTCCTTTGACAGGAGACCTCTGTAGATTTGGGATTCAGAAATCAGAATCGGACAAAATATTGTGTTTGAATTTCTTGTACAGTAATAGAAGTCTTCAGACTTGAAGGAGAAGTTTTTGTTTTGGGGAAACTTGAGGCTTTTCTGCTATTGCCAAAACAAACTCGTTTGGACAAATAGAAATTGATTTGGAAATTTTAAAATACAAATTGTAAACCAAACAGGATGTAAGCCTGGTGGGGGAGGAAATGATTCACTGGATTAGTATAATGAGACAGCTCTATTTGTGCAACACGTAAACAATCACTAAGTTTTATCTTCAATACTTAGTATTGCTGTGGCTGCCCAGCTCTGGCCTCCTCTGGGTAGAGAATGAGAAAATGAGTGAGTGAAATTTCTACACAAATTTCCTGTGTGAGTGAGTGTGTGCATGTAGGGGTGCATGTGTGTGTGCTCGTGTTGTATACGTGCACAAACATGTACTTTATGCCTTTGCTGGTTATCAACTTTACTTACAACTATGTGCTTCCAAATGATTCTTAAATTTTAGTGTGTTTTTGGCAGAGTGTAGTTTCCTCTCCATGAATGAAAGTTAGTGAGAGCACAGGCACCAAGTAGAAACAGTTTGAAGGTAGAAGGTACACTGCTAAGGGTCTCTCTTTCCTTTTTCTGTGAAAGAAAGGGTAGGAAGTGGCATGTGGCTAGAGAGTCTGCAGCCCTGTGATGGAGGACGGGAGAGCTGTCACCTGCTTTTGCTACACAGGGTGCCTACCCTAACCCATCTTTCTTTGGCAACTGTGCCCCAGTGAGAAAAGCTAGCAGTCCATATGTTGAGTAGGCACCATGCCATTTTGACAGGCGTGAGTGTCGGCAAGAAAGGGACCATGTATGAGCATCAAATGTGTTTGTTGTGGGAAGGATTCTAGGCCAGGAATATTAAAATAACTGTCTGTCCTTCGTTCTAGCACATATGGTTAAAGAGATATGCTATGATGACTCACATTAACGTTGGAAAAGATATATATAGAATATGCAACCATGCTAAGTAAGTTTCTGCTGCTGATAAATTGGGCCCAGAATCTTCACAAAGGAAGGTTGGAGAGAAAAGTGCATAGTGATGAGACTCTTTTCTATGCATCAATTAGGATCAACTGAAGACTAAATTCAAATACATTAAAGTTTTTCTGGACTGATAAATAGGCTGAAGGACCCTATTAGATTTTCACTGAGTGGTCCTCAGGTATTTCTTAACATTATTTGAGAAATAAATGGGATAGAATTGGCTCATTTAATATTTCAATTCCAAAGAAATTAAATTAATGTTAGCAATGTTAGTTCAACTATTTTTGTGCTACAGGGACCATTTGTTTTAAAATCATTAAAGAGTCTTAAATGACATTGTCCTGACATTTGATGTGATTAAATTAAGAGAATTAGTATAAAGTCATTTTATCTCTTCTTAGCATTCTAAATTAATAGTACAACTTCCTACAGAGGAAAAAAAAAGAATTATTAAGGCTTCTTTTATAATTATGTTGATTTGCACTTGTGCATTTGTTGACTGTACACAGGTTTGGGTAGGAACGGCTTCACTTCACAAAAGTCTCTTCGTAGATGTCAAAGGGCTTGCATAGCTCCTCAGAAATGCGGCATTATGTGCCACAAAGGCTATCTCGTAGGATTTGGAGTCCAAAGACATACATGTAAAATTTGACAGTCTTCCATAAGGTGTTTAAATAAAAGCTATATGCACACATACACACTTCTCCCTCCAAACTCACATGGGCTTGGCATTTGTCAATTTTTAAGTTTAGAGACAGATCTAGTTTGCATCTAAATTTATTGAGTTAGCCCCTAAGGAAATGCCCTACTAACGATCTACATATGTATAACAGAGAGGTATCCAAATAAGGAATATATTATTTCCCAAAATCATGTCTCTCAAAGATGAAAAACAATGCTTAGCACACTGTGTAATTTTCTTACATGCATATTATACAGCATTTGTGTCTTACAGACTGTTTCTTTTACTTACAGTGTAAAGCAGGGTGGATGATTCTTGCCTGTTATCAGTATCATCATCATTGCCATTGTCATTACTGTGTCCTAGTAGTCCACCTGCAGTGCTGGCTCACAAAATTGAAAAGTATTTTGTTCAATAACTAAATAAACTAAATTTTTCTATGATGATGCCTTAAAAGCTCCTATTCAGTCATAGTGCAAGGGCAGAAGCTACCCCAGTGCCCACCAGCTCTTTCTCTTCCCAAATAAAAACATTCCTTGTAATATGGCCAACTTAATCACTCCTATATAAAGTGTGAGTAAAAGTTTAGGAAACTTTAATATTGATATTGATCTGTCACATACACACGAAGTTATAAAGAGTGTGCTTGCTTTGCAAACATAGCCTCATGGCAAACCTCCCAGCTTCCTCTTCCAACCAGATGGCCTCTCCTAAGCCCAACCCTACACAGAATTCTCAAGTTGGTATTGGCCCTGCCTCAGATTCAAATCAGGGTATCTAGAGTAGAACCAGGAATCAGTATTTTTCGCAAGTTTCCCAGGTGACTTTTGTGTAACACTAACATCTGGGGAAAACAGCCTGAGTGGCCTATTCTTACATAATTTTTTATTCTTTTTTTTCATCTAACGGTCTTATGACACTTGTCAACTTTCAGTGCTAACTGAAAATCTCAGCTACTAAGTGGCTGCTTGAATATGGGTAAAGACTGATTTCATTATTTCTTTTGTAAGATCTACTCAATACAGGAAAAATTATAGCACATGGTTGGAAAGGACAATAGAGTTAGGTATTATTTTGATTGCACATTTTCAACTCTGCATGAACTGTTGAACATGCAATGCAGTCCTCTCTATTTTTTTCTTCTTTCCAAATGCTTCTATCAGACTCTCAACAACAATGCAAAAATTTTAAACAAATCAAAGAAAAATGCATGTGTTCATTTTTAATTTAAATCAATTGAGACAAATTCCCAAAAGATGTCTCTGACTGGGCATCTTAGGTTGACACCAGGCTGTCTGGCAGGACATTGGGTTAGATTTCTCCCTGCTCAGGAGCCCTCTTGGTCAGTGTCTGATGTAGGGAGCTGGGCGTCCACACACTACTGTGGGGTAGATTTCCTGCCAGTTGGTATCAAAAGCTGGATTGCGGTGATGAAACACCAGTGACAGGGAAGAGCGCATGCATGCGGGCCCGCAGTGCTCTGTAGGATAGGTCACTATCTTTTCAATGGAGAAAATATCCATGTTATTGCAAGTGCCTCAGGGTGAAAAGTGGCGAATTTTCTCCAGCTCAAATACCAGGAAGTTATTCTCACCTTTGAGAAATACAGAAAGTCATTTATTTAGTAATATGAGAGGGAGAAACTCTCCTAGTATGTTAGAATAAGTTCCTGGGCAGCTGGTAAGACATCAGAGAAAATACTCTTGATAGGGCAGCCCTGAGGGAACACAAACATGCAAATCCTCACCTCTGCCACATTCTTGCTACAAGTGACATAACTGTTCTAAATCTAACATATACCTCTGGGGTATTGTGACATGGTTTAGATAGTGCTGTATAAATGGAAGAGTGTCAAAGTTAGTGATTAAAGAGTGTGTTTTATTGCAGGAGGGACTTGGATTGAGTTTATAATACTTTTTAAACCTTGAGTGTATATTAAACATTTCAAAGAAAAAAGTATAAGCCTTTAAAATCTGAACATTTGTCTCTTAGAAACTGCTCCTTTCCTGAAGAACTACTGTAATAATACTTATGTAATACAGTTACAACATAGTAAATGTGGTTACTTATAGATGATAGCACTAGGATCAGACAATCTGCATCCCTGGGAAATTAGAATCAACCATCATAAGAATATGAAGAGATTTAAAAAATAACCACATGTATGAATCTTAATGAGTTTAAACCAGTTATGTCAGAAAAAGACAACTACACAGAAATTTTGACTGAATGAGATGATTTATAATTCTTAAAGGTTAAAGTTCATTAGTGGATAATAGAATCATCCCTTGTTTTGTTTGAAAGCTTGTCGTTCTTGGGTACCTTCCCAGAGATACCAGCTTAGAAGATCAGAGATGGACCCAAAAATGTACATTTCCTAAGTACCTGACATAGCTGGGCTGAGACCTCATTGTGAGAAGCCCTGAGCAGGCATCTATTGGCCAGTGTGTACTTCCGCTTCTATGGGGCACTTATTTGTATTGGAAGCATTTTCCCAAATTCTTCTCAGGAATCTGAGGAGATTAAAATGGCATGCCTTTTAATGACTTATAGATATAGACAAGAGAAATCTTCATAAAATCTCTAGATTGCTTCTATGTCCTCAAATCTAGGAAAAACTTTGATCATTAAATTATTCTTTAATGTCTCTGGTGGTGTAAATAACTGAAAGTGATTCTTTTATACCAAAGACCATCAGAGGTTTTTAAAAAGTATGTACAGAAAGTTGAAATAAGTTGTTCTCATGTGGAAACACTATCAAAGTTGTGTTTAAAGAAAAAAGAATGACTTAGCTTTGCAGCTTCTCAGATAATTTAAACTAGTGTACCACATCTGAGGTGAAATTTGAATCACCTGGAAACTTTAGCCAACTGATTGTACCTTAGTCCTAGACTAGGCCGATGAGAAATAAATCTCAAGTGATAGAAATGAGACAGATATTCTATAAAACTCTGAAGATAATTTTGTTGTTTTGGAGGGCTAATCAAGCCATTAATTAAACCAAAATATCATCATTAATACTGTTTGTGTTTTGGTGCCTTTTTCCTTTATTTTGCGTAAGATTAAAATAGTTTACTTGTTTCTTTTTATTTTTTTTATTTTTGGCAGAACCAGGAATTGAACTCAGGCCCTTGCACTTGCTAGGCAAGTGCTTATCCTACTGAGCCATCTCCCCAGCTCCAAGTTTACTTATTTCTGTTTCCAACTGAATGAAAGAGAAGAAACATCAGCCGAATTTCACAAATATTTACAAATTTAGGGGTGTTTTTTACCTCGTGGAGCTCACTAATGTATTTCTATTAGTTCTATTAGTTTCTATTTCTTTCTTTCTTTCTTTTTTTTTTTTTTGCTTTCAAGTACAAAAAGATAGCAAAGATCTGTCATATTACTTTGAATAGTGGGAAACTTCCACTTACTGACGTTGAAATGAGCAGGGCAACATTGCACAGGCTGGTTACTCTCTGGGGAGACACTGGCAGCTCAGGCACAGCTGTGCATGTGGGTATTCTGGATGCTGATAAACAGATAACAGAATGAACAAGTATATTATATCATTCTGCATTCCATGAATGTTTATTAATCATATACTACATGATTTCATATTATGTGAAAACTGTAATTTGTCAGTGAAGGTTGTTTTGATTGTAATAGAAAACACCCACAATAAATGATTCTTTATTATCTTACAAGACTAACAAACAGATACAAATTGAAGTGAATCAATAATTTCATGGAAAACCTCAGTTTGTTTTATCTTTTCTAACTTTCTGCCGTGGGCCATCTCCTGTTTTTCTTTTTGGTTACAAGAGGAAAACACCTCCTCTTGTGGCTTGGTGCTGGAGCTCCTCTTGCTCCCAGCCAGAAGACACGAGAGAAAAACCTTTTATGTCAAGAGTAGAATGAAAGACTTCCTGACTGGTTCTATGGAGCTGACCCAGTTCGCACTCCTGCCTGGCAGCCCATAGGAGCCACCAGGAGAGCCCGATCTGTGGATGGCACAGAACTCCTCTGGAAGTAGGCTCAACTCATCTCTGTCAGGTCATGAAGGGTGAGAGGCTGAACACAGCCAAGGCTCTGACCAAAAGAAAGAAGCCAGGAAATCAAATCAAAGCTGGATTGTTGACCAGGTTTCAAAATGATAAATTATGTGTATTTCTAATTGAATAAGTCATTCTTATCTTGCTTTAATAAACATATAATCTATCCTTTTGGCAGGTCCTGTACTTTTTCTTAATAGAACTAATTATGCATAGATATTATCAAATAATTCTTATTAACTAATTACAAATTGCTCATCATAAGAGTGATTCAATTTACATTAAGTTAAAAGATTTGAAGCCAAATGCATGCATGAAAGGCTAAGGTATTTATTTAACTTCCAGAGATTGTCATTTCATGTTCAGAGTAAATCTGAGTTTTTCTTCCAAGTTTGAAAAGTAAACATTGACACTGAATTGCTTGGGGTGGTCTTCCATAGTCAGAAAGGAGTATATTTCCTTTTTTACTTAAATGCTTTTTCCAATTATAAGACCTTTATAACCTGGAAAAGTCTCAAAGATTAATCTGAATATAGGAGACTTTTGATTTAGCATAAAGGTGAATGTTTTATATAGTAGTAGCACAAACCTTTGTTTAAGTGCATCCCTTCTTCCACACTTAATGCCTTTATTTGTGTGGTCTTACGTACTTTGGACAAACTGGCCTCAATTTCCTTTTGTCTGGAGTTAATGATACCACCTGCAGTACTTTATAGAATTGTTGTCATGGTTAAATGTGCTAGAGCTAGAATTATATTCATTACATAGCAAGGACTCAATAAATATAAGCTAACATTAGTTTTCTTAAAAGTTATATAGAATCATTATTAAAATGATCCTAAAATTACACTAATGTGAATAGTCACTACTTATTAATGAAGTGCATACTATGTTGTAAAAACTATGCAATGTTGTAAAACATTTAAGCTGTGCATTATCTTCTTATGATCACACAGAAACATTTTTATCACCATTTCACAAACTGAAATTTGGAGAGTTCTAGTAGTATTCTTTAATTTCCACAGCTAGGAGAATTTGAACCAAGATTTTAATTCATAACCATATATCTTTGAAGGCCTCCATTTTTTCTTGTTTCATGGAGTAAAATTACATTCTTGACATTTAAAAGTCTTACAAGAGAGTTTTACTGATTTTTTTAAGGAATATAGATTTCACTTTATTTTATTCAAAAGTCTTTAAAATAAAACAGAAAGTGGAGCAATGTGTCAAAAGTTACAAATTTGATAGCACAGGTCAAATCTGGCTTACAGGTATGTTTGGTTAATGCAGTATATTTCTCTTAAGACTGCTACTGAATTTCTGTAAGTTTCGTTCACTCTGACCATTTGTGTTCACTTAAAAGTCACTGAATTGTAGCTACAAAGATACTCTATTGCATTATAGTAGACATGTATATTTGTTCCTTCATGTGGACTGGATACAGGACTCTCTCATTTACCAAAATCTGTAGATTCTTGTGGTCCATCTAGAAAAGGATATATTTCTATAGAACCTGCCATGTCTTCCCACATATTTTAAATAATCTCCAGCTTGCTTATATTTAAAATGATATAAATACTGTTTAAATACATGTGAATCTGCATTGTTCAGAAAATAACAAGAAAAAGTGTATACAATGCTCAACATTGACTATTTTTTCTGCATACTTTGTACTCAGACTTAGTTATCCTGTGGATGGGAAGCACATGGATATGATGGGCTAACTGTCACTCTCTGGATCAATCATTCCTACTTATTTCAGTTAGCATTCACTCCCTGTGAGTATTTTGTTCTATGATCTAGCCGTACATGATGAAAATGATTTTTCAGTATGATTTATTTTTCATGGAGGATAATAATGGCATTACTATTGTATTTACCTTTGCTATTGTAGACTTAAGTATACAATACTTAAGTTATGTATTGTTAACAATAGTTAACATTTTTTTTTTCTGTATTTTACGGAAGGATCTACAGGGTGTTCAGGGTCTCACTACTAGATCGACTCATAGCGATCTGCCTGTTTACAGCCTTCCAGGAGCTAGGATTACAGGTGTGCACCACCATGCCCAGGCTCAATTGCCTCTAGGTGCGCCCCCAGGGGCATGGGGCTGGCATGGCAGGCCTGAGGATAGAACCCCGGCCCCTGCGCCTGCTTGTAGGTTCTTTAATCTGCTGAGCTGTTTGGCCGGCCCTATTGTCAACAATTTTGACACCACAGAGGAAGTGCTTTTTAGAAAGGTGAATTTCAGAAAAGATTCTCAAGAAAGGAATATGACGACATTCTCTGCTTGCCTGATAGAGAGTTTCCAGATTCTGGATTGAAGAGGGATAAACAATCAGAAGTAAGAGCGTCTTCCCAAACAGCACATTTCCTTGACGTCAGTTCAGGTTTTCAAACCATTAGGTTCTCCGTTCAGTGAGTATTTAAGATCTTAACACATGAATCATTCATAGAGTGAAGGAAAGAGCCTGCAGAATATCTTCCTCTGTGGCAGGCATATGGATGAGATGTGGTCTTGGAGGATGTCCAAAACTCAGATTTCCAGAGAGCTTGGCAAGAACGTGGAGAGGGATTAAGAAGTTGGAGGTTGTTTTAAAGCTGAAAGCATCTGTGCCAGTAGAACAAAAACACAGCTCTGATTAGCTCTTCAGCCTGTAGCTGAGGCGGTTCTGCAGTTGTGTAGAATTACAGGTGTGGATCCTGCAAGGGAAATTAAAAGTGCAAAAGTTCTCATTTACAAGAGGTTGGAGATTTGTGTTACAGAAAAATGATCTTCACAGGGTGATTTTTTAGTTTCTTCCCCCAGTAACTAGGTTTCCTTGTAATACACGTGTCATAACTGTAGTTATAGAGAATTATATGTAGATGAGAATGGTACAGCTTAGAGCACTTCGTGGCAATGTCCACAGAAGCCAAGCTCCCTGGGCCTAGAGCTCAAAGGCAGCACTGGTGCTCTTCCACCACAGGAGTTCCCTTCCCTGTCAGGACTCAGTGTTTTCACAAAATAGATTCATTTAAACAAAGGGCTTGTAGCCCTGAGCTACAGGCTCACTAGAAACTAAGTACCATCTCTAAAGCTTTTATTTAGAGTTAGAGGAAAAAGACACTTGAAAGTTATTAGTAGCAACATTTTGATATCTTTGTTCACTGAATTGTTGGGAAGTACTTCATATGAATAGCAGATGTGGAAAAGACAATAACATCAAGGCTTCTATAAACCAAAAGAGCCACAGCACTTTAAAGCATTTTCCAGAAGACTGCACTTTTGTACAATCATTGTTGTTTTAAAATGTGCTCATTTTGTTTGGGTATTTACACATAATGAAACAAATGA
>NDGM011099659.1:0-10736 GCA_002564305.1 Octomys mimax | reverse complement strand
TATATATATATATATATCAGGATTGCAGTTATCTAACATGAAAACAAACATTACTTAAAATAGCAAGAAACCAAGAGAAATCAATCCAACAGCTGCAAGATGATGCAAAGATGAATAACATAAGAATGATCAGAGTCAAAGGAAAAGCAGGGGATAGTAAAATCAGCATAAATGACCTGTTAACAGAAGTAATGAAAGAAAGTATTCTAAGCAGAGAGAAAGAACTGATATACAGGTAAGTGAGGCACTTGTAGAACTCTAACTACCCATTATCTAAAAAACCTATACCAAGGCATATAATATTTGAAATATTTGATGCAAGAACAGAATGTCAAAATCCATTATAGAAAGAAAGTAAATCACCTACTAAATAAATCTACTAGAATCACAACAGACTTCTTAAAACAAATCTTCATATCTTCATATCCAGGAGACCTTGAAACATTTCAATCCCTAAAAGAAAACAATCTTCATCCAAGGTTGACATACCCCACAAAACTATGTTTCAAAATTGATGGAGAAACAAGATAACTCCATGACAAATAATACCTGTGACAATTCATGAACACCAGAACAACATTCTAAAGTATTCCAAAGGATATTTTAGAAGGAGACAATAAGGACTACAAGCCATGGAACTGAACACAACATACCAGGCAAAGCAAGAAATTAGGTGGTGATGGTGGGGAAATGAAACAAATAAAAATAATATGACAAGAATCAGTAGATATATATCAGTTATGACCATCATTGTTAATGGTCTCAAATCACAAATCAAAAGAAAAAAGACTGGCAGAAGTGATCAAGAAGCAAAATCCAACAATATACTGCATACAAGACACATTTACTTCAAAAATAGCTTCATTGACTACACCTCAAAGGATGCAAAATATACTCAATCTGACAATAATCATGAAAACAGGAAGAAGTATTCTGCCTTTCTGTTTGCAAAGTGTGGATTTAAGCCAAGACTGATTAAGAGAGGCAAAGAAGGCTCTATATCCTTGTAAATGGAATGATCCAAGAAGAAGAGCTAACAATCGCAACTATATGTACACCAAACAAAAGAGCACCAAAGTTTTGTGAAATAAATATTAATGTACATGAAAAATGAAATAAGCACTGATACAATTGTAAAGGGAGAACTCAGTACCCTACTGTCACTAATAAGCAGATCAACTAAATAAATGTCAACGAATATCAAAACTGAACTAAGCCTTGTAACAAGTGGACCTAGTATGTGTATATAGTGTTCTATATAACATCAGAATGACCATTCTTGTCAGCTGCACATGGGACATTCTCCAAAAGAGATGAGAAGTCTGGGGAGATAGCTCAGTGGCATGAGTGGCTGCCTTGCAAGTCCCCAAGGTCCCGAGTTCAATCCCTGGTACGACAAGAAAACATAACAAAAGAGATGGCGTACTAACTCTTAGAACATGCAGGAGTAATTACAAAGCAATTGAAAAGATTCCTTGAATACTATAGATCATAGTGCAGTGAAATTAAAAAATAAATAGAAGACGAAACCACAAGAACCTTGTAAACACATGAAAATTAAATAACATGCACCTGAAAAAAACAATGGATCATACATCAAATTAAAGAAGAAATTAGACAGCTTCTACACTAAATGATAATGCTTATATAACATACCAAAAATTATGGGGCACGATGAAAGCTTTCATACTGAACTTCAAATTTTTAGAAAAAGAAGAACAAGTCAAGTCAAAAGCTCATATAAGGGAGGAAATCATAAAGATTGAGCAAAAATTAATACAATGGAAATTAAGAAAACAATACAAAACAATCAATAAATTGAAGAGTTGGCTCTTTGGAAGATTAAGTAAAACCCTTAGCCAACCTTATCAAAAAAGGAAATAAAAGCCTCAGCTCAAAGCCATCAGGATTAAAAGGACTGAAATCACAACAGATCCTGAAAAGCTCAGCATTTACTGCAAGAATCAGTATTCTAATAAGATGGAAAATCCTGAAGATATAAATAGTGTCCTAGATACACATGAATTAACAAAGCTGAATTAACAAGATATAAAAATTCTAAATAAACCAGTATTAGTGAATGAAATTTTGAATATAATTACAAATCTGCCAACAAAGAAAAATGTTGGCCCTGACAGGTTCACTGCTAAATTATAAAAGAAATTGAGAGAACAATTTATGTCACTATTTCTCAAACACTTTAATAAAATTGGCAGGGAAACAATACCCTCAAATTCATACATGGAAGCAAGGATTATCATGATACCAAAACTAGAGAAAGATCCAGTCAAAAAAGACAACTACAGATCAAACTGCCTAACGAGCATTGATGCAAAAATCCTCAATGAAATACTCACATACAAATTCAGGAAATCACCAGGATTATATACCATTATGAAGCAGGATTCATCCCAAGAATGCAGGCATGTTTCAATATACCCAAATCAATAAACGCAGGACACTACTAAGAGAGATAAGGAAAATTTCCACATGATCATCTCAATAGGAGCAGTAAAAGCATTTGACAAAGCTCAGCATCCCCTCGAGATAAAATCCCTACAAAATAGATGGGCTTTATGTCAGTCAGATAAAAGCTATTTATGACAAAACAATAACCAACATCATACTAAATAAACAAAAAAAAGAAAACTTCCACAGTAAAATCATGAATAAGACAAGGATGTCCACTGTCACCATTCTTATTTAATGTTGTTCTGGAAATCCCAGCCAGAGCAATTAGATGTGAGAAAGAAATAAAAATAATAAACATAGGAAAGAAAGAAATTATTTTGTCATTATTCTGGGTTTCATGATATTCTAAACTGAAGACCTCCAAGCCCCACCAAAAGACCTCTATATTTAATACCAAATTCAGTAACATAGCCGGATACAAAGTTATCAGTCAGAAATTAATAGCATGCCTGTACATAAGTAACAAACTCAATGAGAGAGAAGTTAGGGAAACAACCTTTCACAATGCATAGAAAAAAATGAAATAGCTAACAGTCAATCTGACAAAGGAAATAAAAGATCTCTACCTTAAAAATTACAGTATTCTGAAAAAGGAAATTAATGAGGGTATCAGAAAATGGAGAAGGGGCCGGGGAGATGGCTCTGTAGAATAAACGCTTGCCAGGCAAGTGCAAGAGCCTGAGGTGAATCCCTGGTTCTACCAAATAAATAAATGAAATAAAATAAAATAAGAAAATGGAGAGATTTCACTTGCTCTTATGTAGAAACAATTAATGTGAAAAATTCAGTATAATTCCAAAATTGTTATACAGATTTACTGTTCTTCTAATCAAAATATCAATAGCATATCTCACAGTATTATACAAAACAACTGTAAAATTCATTTGGCAACAGAAGAGATCCAGAGTGAAATTTGATTTTGGGCAACAAAGAAAATGCTGGAGGCATCACAATCTTTAACTTTAAAATATATTACAAAGCTACCATGATAAAAACAGCCTAGGGGATAAAACAGAACTGTGGATCAGTGGAACTGAACAAGGGTGCAAAAATATCTCCTCTTTAAATTTGAAATGGAGACAAACACATTCACTAGGAGAAAAAGGGTCACTTTCATAAGCTTAAAAAATTGACTTTCCTCATCAGAGAGGAAAAACATTATACTCATGTTTCTCATTGTACACTAATTTAAACTTGGGATGGATCAATGATCTAAATATTAAAAAATACTAAATCTGATGAAACATAGATTACATAGAATTCTGAAAGACATTCATGTAGATAAAGACTTTATGAACCTCACATTGATTGCAAGACAAATATTACAAAGACTCAACAACTGGTACTTCATCTTATTAAAAAAAAAATCATTTATCACAGCAAAAGAAATTATCAACAGAAAGAAAAGAACCCAAAAAATGGGGGAAAGTATGTAAACTTTTTCCTCAGACAAAAGAATTATGCTGGAAATATATAAAGAATTGTGGTAAAGAATCTGCTGAAAGGGAAGGAACAACTAGGATGACAGAAAGGAAAAAAAGAAAAAGAAGAAAATGAAAAAGTATGTATGTTTATACATGGGATATCTTGGATAATGTATTGCCGATTTCTACTGGTCTAGTGAAAGGAACAGTTAATCCTTATTTTTTTTTCTTCTTTTTAATTTTTTACCAATTTTGCATGCTTCCATCTGGTAATTTGAACAACTAATTTGAAGAAAACAATAGGTAGTATAATAAACATTGCTGGACTGGCCAGATAGCTCAGTAGACTAAAGTGCCTGCTTACGAAGCGTGCAATGGCCATGTTCGATCCCCAGAGTGCCGTTCTGGCCCCACCATCAGGGTGCACTGAGAAGGGAAAGGAGACTGGACATGGTCACGCACACCTGTAATCCCATGCTTGGGAGGCTGAAAATAGAATCACTACAAGTCCAATCTACGTAGTGAGACCCTGTAGACCTTGTACTAAATGTATCAAAAATAAAAAGAAGTAATAACCATTGTGGAATTTCTATTACGCTGTTTAGTAAAATTTTGCACCTTTTCTAATTTTCTTTTTACTATTGTTATACTCTCTTAAAAAATAAAATAAAGAGAAAGAATTGAAAAAAACTGGATGTCCCAAATTTTAAATCCTAATTAAAAAGTGGGCATCTGAAATATATAGATACTGCTCAGATGACATAGAAATTTCAAATAAATATATGGAAAATTGTTCATCATCACTAGACATTTGAGAGATACAAATTGAAACAATTCCAAGATTTCAACTTGCTCCAGAAGTCTGTGTATTGTCATGAAATCAAGCAATAACACATGCTGTGCAGAGGCTGTGGAGAAAAACGAAGTCTACTCCTTTGCTGGTGGGAGTGTAGAATGGTGCAACCACTGTGCAAATTAGTGTGGAGATTACTCACACAACTAAAACTAGAGGTTTGATTCGACATAGTTATTCCCTTTTATGGAATCTTCCTGAAAGAATTAAAGGCGTCATACCCTAGCAATGTATACACAACCATGTAAATAGCTATACAGTTGATAGTACCTAAATCTTGGAAACAGCCCAAATGACTATCTGCTGATGAATATATATACAAGATATGTCTTATTAATGCAGTACAATAAAGATGGATAAACTTGAGACATTTCTAGCTAAATGGATACACCTTGAGACCACACTGAAGTGAATTGGTAGAGCACATATGTGTAAATTCCACATTGTTTGGTGTGAAAAGCTGAAAGTGTAAAGATCAATATGTTTAACAGAGATTTGGAAATAGGAAGAAAATGTTCGAATGAGAAGAAGAATAAGCCAGCAAGGAGTAGGAAAAGAAAGAAGATATAAAGAAGGAAGAGATGTTAGAGACAGGAAAAAAACGGAAAGAAAGCTTTTGTAAATAAATGAGGAAGAGGGGTTGATGAAGAGAGAAAAGTAGGAAACAAACAAACAAATATGTCAGGTGTGCATACAAATTCCCTGTGATAAATCTTATCATTACATTTATCTAAAATATATTAATAAAATAAAAAAGTCCTAAAGAAGACATTTAGGCTAAACCAATCAGTGGACTAATTTATTAACCACACATTGTTAATGCCAGAACCACCTGCTATAGACACATCTACTTCTGAAAACATCCAACTTATGACTACATGAGGTTTTGGAGGATCTCAAGGTACAAGTAATAATAGGTGCTACGTGCAGAAAACATTTTTTAAAGATTTCATTAAAATACCCTTTATTTTCTTACCCTCAAAGTAGTATTTATCACAGAGTTACATCTGCTTGAAAGATCTTTCTCATAAAAATCTTTCAGATAATTTATTTCCCTTCTTTATGCCTGCTAAATGTTTATTTGTCCTTTCTTAGCTATCAAGCTATCATTTTCAACACAGATCACTCTTTCAGTTTCATCTCATTACCTATTTGCTTATTCTATAGAAAAAAAAAAATCAACCAAAGATCTGGTTGGTGAATTTAGTCTACTTCTTAGGCAGGAGTAGTGGTGGTGTCAGGAATGTCCACAAGAGTTTGGGGAAATAGGAGTTGTGAGGCCCCATGCCTTGCCAAGGGTCATAGATTCTGAGAACAAAAAAGCTTTCATACTCATGTACTTCTCTCTGTTTTCCCACTTTCCCTATCCCAGTGCTCTCCTCAGTAAACCAAACGGTCTTAATCACATCTCAGAATAGATGATGGATAAAAATGACGATATTACACAACAACCAACTTGATGGTGAAAAGGATGTAGCAAAGCTGGATGTGATGAAGTAATGAATGTCATAGAATTTAATAGAAATAGGTCTTTTGTGAGTTGGAATGTCCATGTTAAGATCTGAAGAGTATGTCTTATACAGCCATTAGAAAGAAAGAAGAAAGAAGAAAGAAAGAAAAAAGAAAGAAAGAAAGAAAGAAAGATTCTACTACTGCCTGATAAGAAGTAGAACTGAAGTCAAAGGAAATCTTGTCAAACAAAAGTGCTTCAATTAGAGTTCAGCACTCTAATACTCCATAAAACAGTAACTACACCAATATTTAACATTAAATATACAAACTATACATATTTAGAATACTGAAGAAAAACCTCCATTTGGTTCAACATATCACATGAATAAGTAGGACTAATAGCAACAGTAAATGGGATGAGATGAATTTAGAAAAAACAAAAAAGAAACAAGATTGCAGAAGTTTTAAAAGAAAAAAAGGAATAAATTATTTTAAGGAACAACTGGAGCCCAGTGTGGTACCTATGTATAATTTCAGCATACTGGAAGGCCTAGATCAGTGGGTGGCAAATCTGAAGCCAGCCTGGGCAACGTAATGAGAACTTGTCTCAAAATTGAAAATGAGAAGAAAGAAAGAAAAAAGCCAACTCCATGAGAAGACACTAGGCTCCACCTCCAGCACTGCAAAAGCAAAAAATGAGAGCAATTACAATATATTAGATGGTATCACAGGCAGAAATTTATATCATGATTACATCCATTTATGTCCACTTGTTATTTTTTATTTTTATCTGCTGTCTGTAGAATAACAATAAAATAAGCCAAATTTTAAAAAATAGGCAAGAATCACGAAAAGAAAAAAACCATGGAAAACATTACAAAAGGAGAAAGGGAATTGCTAATCTTGAAATCTATAGATTTTCACTTAGCATTTTATTTATTTTAGAATGTCTCTCCATGTGTATCAGATAAGAAACTGTCAGTCTTAGAAGCATGAAGGGGAGAGCAGTATATTGGGAAGTATTCAGAAAGGCGATGGCAGAAAACAGAAGCTACCATGGGTTACTACTGTGTGATAATTTAAGTTTGATTTTGGAATCCACAGTGATAATGGCTATAATACACTGGGAATGTACTGAGTGACACTAATTTGTACGTTCAAGATGTTCATTTAAAATATTATAAGTTGTTCACTGAAGCTCTTAAAATTGGGAAACTTCAGATTGTGTATATTTCACCACAACTAAAAATAAAAGAAAGGATATGGTATACCTCAGTAGCTAGAGTGCCACTCTTGCATACCTGAGGCCCCTGGCTTCTAGCCTCAGCAATGTAAACATATAAACAGAAACCATAAATAAATAGAAGGAGTAAAGAAGGAGTCTGTGAAAATAAGTTATGGCAGAAAGTAAAAACCAGTGAGAGGACTAACATTTAAAAAACAATAGCAATAGATTTAGCATTGCAAGCATTCTTTGCTGTGTGGGCTGGAATGCTGAGGAGAGGAAAAGTGACTTTGCAAGAGCTAGAAACTTGAAGAGAAGGTAACTGCTGCTGAACACGCTGCCCAAGAGAAGAGGAAAACTCTCTGAAGTCTCCAGTCTCATCAACCATTGACTTCCCACTCTTGACTTTCTGGGACCCAACTCTTATGGGATAGAGAGGATCAAGGGACTGAACAGTACAGTTTTCAGGATTTAGTCCCTGAAGTATGGAGTAGATCAAAGAAGAAATAGAGAACATAGTTGGCAAAAGACAAGAGGAAATCACTGGTACACAAACATTACTGAACTACGCAGTTGGGTATATTTCAAAGAATTAAAATCAAGAATATAAGGATTTAGGTAGATTATGAAACATATTGCAATCTGAAAAATCAAAATAAATATTCATCTGATATGACTACTGCAACCTCATAGGATTAAAAACAAACCATTTTTCTATCTTATCTCTGTTGATCAGAGCTAATTTTATGCTTATCAAATAAGTCATAACTTAAATTTCACACCATCACTGTTATCCTCAAAAGAATGTAACTGTTTTCTCAAAATTCCTAAGCACTTTAGACTTGTGAATGTTCCTCCCATAGTTAATGTCACAATTACCTTCCTTACTCTCTCAACATAATAAATGTTCAAAAATATCTGGACTCCCTGATCCCCAATTTTGCCCCTCTGTGAACTATTCCAAAAATGTATGGGCTAAGAAAAGAGTTTACAAAAGAGCTCATACCTACATGCTCTCACCTATTAAGTCTGTCCACATACACTTTTCTCTAATAGCATAAACTCTTAAGTCTTGCATCTATGGCAGGGTTAGCACAAATCTTCTGGAAAGGACCTGATAGTATATGTTTTATCCTTTGCAAGTCATATTATCATAGGTAGCTAAATTAGATAGAAATATTATAGGCAGTTAGACAGGGCCAGGCCCTCAAGGAGGATATGGAAGACAAGGTGACTTTGCAACTATAGAGAGACACTCTTTCTCTGTGGGCCAGCTTTCAGACAAAAGAGAAAACAAATGCAGCCACATAATTCCCTAGGGATGGGCATCAGAGATTGATATTCAAAGTATGTATCAGTCACCTTGAAAGAGCCCAAATGAGTCATGAGCCCAACCACCAACAGGAAGATACCCTGTCCTGCTTGCTACATGACTTGCTTCCCCTTCTGGTGCTGGATTTAGTCAATTTTACCTGAGCAATGGTGCTTGTAATCTCATGGGTTGACCATAGCTTTGTCCCACCTCCTGCTCACCTAAGTGAGTTCCCATGTTCTCCATCACCTTAGACCCACCTCACCGCATGTACTTTTTTACTCTATAAAATACCTGGAAGAAACATCTCCTGGGGACAAACCACTTGGGGTCACCCTTATGTCCCTCTCTCTCAGACAGGAGCTTTCCTTCCCCCAATGAATATATTCTGTTTGTAACCTCCATTTGTTCCTAAAATTCATTCTTCGATTTTAGAGAACACAAACTTGTCCCAGGTACTTTTCAGGTTGAGAGTTTCATTTTTCCCCTGTGTCATTTTGAGGTCACCCACTGAGATCATTTTTTCCCCCTGTATCAATATTGTCTGCATTTGAGCAGATGAATTTTGCCCTCCTCATATAATAGTACCCAAAATGACATTTAAATGAATGACAAAATGTCTGTGTTGCCGTAACACTTCAGGCACATGGAATCTTAAATGTTATAACATTTTATGTGTCCCCCCCCCCAAAGAACATTCTTTATGTTTTGCTTCTTGTCATTTTCAGTCATGGAAAACCACATCAAATACCATTCTCAACTGGCAGAGACAAAAAGTAAGTTGCAGATTCTGTTTTACAACAGTGATATTCCTATATTTGGCCCTGGGTACATTTTCACGATATCTGTTCTCAAGCTCCATGTCTATCTCTGGAGTTTCTACTGTCCTTTGATATAGACTTCCTCTTCCTTGAATGACTCTAGTCCATGCTCAGTGATACCCTCCTCTGAAACCTGCACCCAGGACATTAGCTTTGAGTCTGCTTATCCAGTAATTTTCTAACATTTTTTCTGATGTATTATACTGTAGTGAAATTATTTATACATGCTTATCTTCTCCACTTTTTCCTAAACAAAAACAAAGGTTTTGCATTAGCTGCATTTTCATCCCAGAATTTTGTAAAATTCTTGAACTATAGCGAATACATAAAGAATGGTTTTCCATTGAATGAATAGAGTACTAATTAACTAAAATGAAATTTATTTTTGTTCTGTCAAGTAAATACCATAAAGCTTGAGTGTAGTAGCGTCTCCAAGTTTGTCCCCTAGTGAGCAAGTTTGGCTGAGAGTACCACGATTAAAAATGCATTTCATTGTTCCTGTGCAGCCAGCACAACTACTGGGAAGTGGTCGTGTTGCTCAGTGTGGCTATGAGAATAAATCAATTATTTTCATGTTTTGTTTTCCTGAGGATTAGTTATTGCTTTGAAACACAGATCATAATAAGAAAAGCAGTGATGGTTACTGCTAGAATCACCAATAACCAGGGATTCCTGGGCATGCACACTTAAAATACCCAGAAAACTAGCAGGTCCATTCAGCTGTCTTCGGGAAGCAGGAAGTAACTGACTATGGGAAGGCATTTATAGCATTACTTTTATGGAACGAACTGGTCAAGGGGGCAATATCGTGTCTCACAATGCAAACTTTGCATGGCTTTCCCTTTAAGAATCATCCACACCATATGAACTTGCCCACAAAAGGTGGATTATGTTTATCTGTATTTTGGTGGATATCACAGGAAGATTCTGAGCACCACTGTTGATCTTGGACGAGGATCTCAAGAGCAACTGCAAGGCTTTATGCATCATAAACAAATGTGACGTGAAGGCAAATATGCACTGTTCTCTACATCGTGAGCAAGGCAGGCAAATATGATAAATTCAAGTAATACACTGGAAAATATGACCCGTATGCAAAGGCTTAAAGACATGATCTACATGAGCTCACTGTTCTTTCTTTCTTTCTTCTTTCTTTCTTTCTTTCTTTCTTTCTTTC
>NDGM011099647.1:0-10136 GCA_002564305.1 Octomys mimax | reverse complement strand
TAACTTTTGTATCTGATAAGGTCAGTCAAATCCCCTCAGGATTTATCCTGAGACCCTGTACCGTAGCTTGTAGATCTTTTGTCAGTGTCAGCTATGTGGATGAATCATAGCCATTGCTTGACCAATTTTGTCTCTGTGAAAGCCTGTGAGAATGGTTTCTTTCCATGTGACTCTCCTTAGGCACACTCTACATCATTGATCACTCTCCTCTGTGGCCGCATAATCTCCTTGATCAGAAAATTTGGGACACCATTGAGTTACAGGATGTTATAGTACAGGTTCTCCTATGTCCTGAGTCCTCACTGACCTTGAAAGTCTAGGGACAAAATGTTAGCTGTCTTTGTTATACATGAGTTTGTTCAGGGTCATACTTGTCAGGGGAGCAGCTAGCCATGGTACCACAGACTTCTGTTATTTTTTGTTGGTTTTTCTTTTTTCCTCACTTAAAAATCTAAAGTATAACTTCCATACAGCAAAATTTACCTTTCTCAATTAAGTCTAAATTTGCAAGTTTTGATAAACACAGTACTCACTGTAGCCACAACAACCATCAAAATACAGTCAGCTCTTCATATCTGCAGGCTCTGCTTCTGAACACTAAGTCCTTCACAGATCCAGGTTATGTTAAAAAATGTGCATCTGTCCTTAACACAAGCAGGCTATTTTAACATTTTCCTTAAAAAATATAGTAACTATGTATTTAGAAATTACATAGTGTTAGATACATAAGTAATCCAGATGATATGAAATATGTAACAGTGTAAGTTATATGAAAATACTGTTCCATTTTATGTAAGATATTTGAGCATGTATGGATTTGATATCTATAGTTAATCCTATAAACAATCCTCTGTGGAAACTAAGGAAAACTCTATAGAAGAATTTCTTCACTCTAAGAAATTCCCCTTTGACCTTTTGTATTTAATCAAAAACAAAAATTATTTGACACTGATATGTTTCCATTTCTTAAAATGTTTTTGTTTCTTTTTAGAATATTATATAAACCAAGTCATACCATGGAAACTTTTGAGTCTGTGCTATTTAGTATAAGACTACTATGAAGTGTTGGTATGTTATATATTGTCATATATATCACTAGTTCACACATTTTTGAGCAGTCATCCTATGAACAGATGTACACGTTTATTTATCTAGTCTAAAAATAAAAGATATTGGGTGATTTTAAATTTGCAATAATTACGAAGAAAGCCTCTTGTAAATATTTATTGAAAATTTTTGCATAAGCAAAGCTTTTCATTTCAGTTTTGGTAAATATCTAGGAATGAAGTTGTAGTGAGTTTTGGAAAGTAAATACTTTTTACCAAACTCTAAAAAAAATGACCACATCATTTGGCATTCTTACCAGCAACTGGTGGAATTCCAGTTCCTTCATATCTGAGCTGGAATTTAGTCCAGTCAATCCTTTTAATGTTAGGTCTTTTAGTAAGTAATTGGCAGTAACTCTTTGTGGATATGTTTTCCAATTCCTTAATGATTAGTGATGCTGGTAATTTTTTTTTTTACAATATTATGTTTTAAGAATAAAAAATGGAAAAAAAATAAAAGAAATAGAAATGTTACAAAATTCCATTAACCAAAGTAATAGGAATTGGAAAACAGTTGTTGAATTGCATAATGTTATCTTCAAATTGATTGTTTAGTTTATCAGATATAAGCCTGTAAAATTGGTTTATAAAAAAGTTATAAGAACTGTAAATGGAGAAGAAAAGGCTTTACAAAATAAAAAAAATAAACATTAACTGCTCTTTTCAATACAGCAGCAGAAATCAGCAGCATAATTATTCAAGGTGTCCCGCAGATAGATAAATGTCATGTTCTCACATGAAATGTCCCCTTACTGGGGTTACAAGGATAAATGGTGAAAAAGTTCATAATTTAGCATTGAGATTCTCAGGAAGGAAAGAAAGAAAAATTACAATTTTATTTTTTTCTCTTTATGCCTGTTTTCATTCTATTTCACTTTTTAGGTGTCAAAGCCTCATCTGAAGAAAGGAGCAGGTTTTCAGGATTAGTTTTGTCTTCTGCAATCATTACACATAATAACTTCTCATAACAACATTTCTATGTTTCAGTTTAAAATTGTATCCTGAATTTAGTTGATTGGGCTATTTCCTTATGGTTTATACATTCAGATATAAATGATTTAGCTCCAACTTTTATATTTTATCACCTAAAAACATATTTCTCTCATTTTTTGGCATTTGTTTTGCTATGGTTGTAGCATAGTGTAGATGTAGCTGGAAGGAATATGTGTTTTTGCTAGATTATTTGTTGGAATGTTGTCTTTATTCTCTTTTAGTACAATATAATTTATTCTTGCTCTCTTTTTTATTGTTTGGCCAAACTTCTACCCCAAGAATTTAATTTATACACAGTGTTCAGCAAACTTTCATTTGTAGACAATTTAATATCTGCTTAGCCCCTTAAGTACCAGTGGGAATAACTGCAAAGAGCTATGAAATAAACAGCAACACTTCCAAGGCCTAATATCTGCCTTTAGGAAGGTTTTAGGAGAGGGACAAAATTATAAAAATTAGCTTGGGCATCAGGGGTGTTACAGATGAGAAAGGGAAAATAAAATTATTAATGGTTCTTTCTACATAACATTAATGTGGTTCTTTCTCCACAAGAAAATTCCTATGCAAGCCTATGTCTTGTATTATGTGTTCTTTTCACTCACTGATTGTGCAGTTGTGCATAACCAAATATTGATGGCGGACATCCCACATGGTCGGGGTGACTTATGACTGGTACCGTATTTTGTATAGAAAGAAAAAGAGAAAGAGTAGATCTGTCAATACTCAACTGATTTCCTTCCTCTATCAGGGTGCTAGCATTTGACATCAACATTGTCTGTTCTGTCATCTGTACTTGTGATAAGAATTTGTTTCAAAAATTTCTGAAAGATGAGATCAAAACATTACACACACACACACACACACACACACACACACACACACGACCAGTATTTGGTTGCATTTGAGTTCTGTTTTCAGAGGGGAAATGACATGATTAGAGACAAAATTTTAAAGACAGAGACCCATATTTGAATCTCATTTCTACCCTTTTTGGTTCTGTGAACTTCAGAAAATTATATAGCATTTCTTTGTTACCTTTAAATTGAGGCAATGTTTGCAAGATTTTCCAATTAAGTAAGATAAATTTCATAAAAACATTCCATAAAGTACAAGGCTGGTTGTAAGTCATCAGTAAAGATAAGATAATACCCAGAAATATGCTGGTTGCTGTGGATGATGTAGTCCCAGATAAATTTTTATTTTCTTATATATGACAAAGAACTGGATGTGTTATGTAGCAGTAAGGAAAAAGCAGCAAAGTTTAATGTTTAAATAGATGAGGTGTGAATAAGTGGGCTCATAATGCAGGGTGAAAGGAAAATGACATGAGCAATGAAAGTCCTGGCTTTAAGAATTAAAAGTGCTGGGCATGGTCTGTGTCTAGAGCATTTCCCATCAGCTTTCCAAAATGTGACTGAGTGACTGACAGAGTATTGAGTTATGTCAGCTATAATTATCTTGCATATTCTTTCCCATAATTCTTTCTGTTGTTATTGGGTATGCGAGATGCAGTCTCTATGCTCGAAACTTACTCCATTGGAACACAAGTTATTACGAGGCATGTCAGATAATGTGGTATGGATGCATTTTATCTCTACCTCCTGGTATGCTTATTAGAACAAAAGTCATGGGATTGGCCCTTGGCATTGCTCAGGTCAGGTGAGTGGAGAGGAGTAGGCCGTCCACCCCAACTGTACTATCTATATTATCTTCAGGCTCTTGAAACACAAACAGTTCTGTGAACCCGTCAATAAAGTCACTGCATGAAAAGCACGCCTAGTGTTGGAGCCAGGAAAATGTAGGAGAGATGGGTTCATGCCAATAATTTAGGGTGCTGCTTGCCTTACATGTTTTTCATACTAGATGCATCTAGGCTTATAATGCTAAAGTCATTATAACAGAAGAAAATAAATATGAAGACAACCTTGGAAGTAGATCTATAACCTTCCCCACACTGCTGGCTTCACAGAGACCTTCTGATCTCTGGAAACTTTAAACTTCATTAGTTAGTAACTCTTCAGAGTTTTCCCTATCATCAAATCTGTAGTAGCAAGACAGTAGTAACGTCCCCTTCACAAATCACAAACTGACTCCTCAGGTAGATGAGATCTAACCTATCTGCCATTTAGTTAATAGACATGTGGTGAATAATCTGATTCCAAAACTGTGTTACACCTTAAGAAGAGTCATTACTGTTGACTCTTCTCATGTTGTGGTTCATAGATTTCTCTGAGAAGTCTAGGGAAATTCAGCCATATTTGAAAATAGAATTAAAGCTATGTTCAGTTAAGGACACGACTACTGCCTGTTTTCTGGTTTGAGATTTTGAAGCAAACATTAAAAATGTGCCTTGTCATCTTAATGGTAACTGGAATATAGAGTAGCATATCCCAAGGTGCGACAGAAGACGCTATTAGAGAAATTTCTTAATAAGCACATAAGCCATCCAATGTTTTATACTTTGTGATGACAAGACTATAGAGCAATTCACAAAGGGAGCAACAAATTGAGAAATAAAAAATATAAAATGAACCAAAATTTATCATAAAATGCATACACAAGTTTAAGTCAAAGATATCCTTTGAATATAGTAGACATTTCGTAAGTAAATGTGAATTGCTTGATTCATTGAGAATGGAAAAATATTTACTTTTGAGATCTACAGTGGATCTTAAAGAAGGCCAAAGATTCTAAAACCATATATTCCATTTATCAACTTACATACATTTTACAGGTTTCATATATGTTGGGAATTTTAAACTAAAACTTTATTTCTCTTTCTACTCTATTGTGATTGAACAGTGATTGACTAAAATGTCTTTCTGGAGGACTGCAGAGTAACACAGCAGAATTAGTTTATGCCTTGAATTATGCAAGTTGCCAACAGGTTTTAATTAGAGAATTTGTACAAAATTAAAGGGATCAGAAGTGTACCATGAACTGTGGGTTATAATAAATATCCTGGATTCTTTGAAGGTTTCAGGCTGTTCTATTATGCTTTGGCAACTGTTTTCTCCTTTTTGTTATTTTTGGTGAGATGTATTCATTTCTTTGCCTTAAAAATAGGAGCTAATTAAATATAGTATAAAGAAATACTCCATCCAGCTGTGTGACCTTAGACAAAGTCATTACTCACCAACTCAGTTCTTTATTTATAATATCAAAGAGGTAGACATCAGCCCTAAAATTCTTTGTCCTTGAGAATAATCCATGGAAATGGAAAATCTTGCACAGATACCCCATTTACTACCATTAAAAATGTGCCAGTTATATTGTATTATAGACAATGAGAAGCAGCAAATTAATTTCAGTAGTGTGCACTGCATTGCAGCAGTTGGGAGTGAACAATAGGATACCTTTATGTGAATATCTGCAAACATGAAGAAGCACTGGGTTTCTTGTTCCCATGGAAATATAACCTCAATTAAAATTCTATTCTCATCTCTGTGAAACTGTGTGCAAATGTTCAAAAATCAAAAATGATCCTTAGAAACCTGCTGAGCTCCATAGTAGCCTATGCTCTCCTTCTGCACTGATTTAATTCAGCTCTTCTTAATCAGAGTTGCACATCATAATCACTTCTGCACTATTTTCAAATTATGTACTTGCAAACTCCACCCTGTGCCACTGAATCAGAAGTTCCTAGGGTGTGGCCCAGATGCTTGTGTTATTTTGAATAGGCATGAATGGAAACAATGACTTAATGAAATTTAGTTTCCATGTTGTGCTGTGGATAAAACAAGAGACAATGATTTAGGAAGAAACTAGTTCTACAAGCAAAGAGAAAACTAAACAAAAATATGCTGATACACTCACAGAGCAGCTCAGAACTCATTATTGTCATTTGCTTAGAAATTTTTCTTAAAACTGTGCAAAGTAAGAGCAACTGTGTTATCAAGCTAACTGCATTTGAAGCAGAATGAAGCAAAGAACAATTTAAAGAATTATGCATCAGGTATGAGAAATACTAGGCTTCATAGCAACCCACCTGCTAAAATAATCAGGGAAAAATATAAATTATGGATGAAATATGAGTCAAAATAGTTCTATCACCAGAAGGATAATAATAACTAAGAGCTGTTAGGCACTTTTCCAAGTCCAGATACTGTGTTAAAAACTGGAGGTAAAGCATTTTACCAAGGTCTTACACCTTTAAGGCAAATAAACAGAAAACTAGGTTTTATGATTATAAATTTTGTTGGATATGATGCTAGTTCTGCCACTTTCAGTTATTGGGAGCTTTAAAGATAAGAAGGAAAACACCTTTGTTGGGCTACATTCCCTGTTTCTGATATTGATGTGGCTGGTACAAAGGCTTGTCATTAAGCTACAACAAACAGAAGAAAGCTGTGATAAACCAAGTTTACGTAGTAGGCTTCCCCACCTCCTCACTATGGCAGTGGCAATAGTGTGGATCTCTAAGCCAGCTGGCATTCATAGAACTACTGCTTGGATATGGGAGCAGGGAAGCCATGCTCCAAAGCTGAGCTGAATGTGGTTTGTGTTGTAAAAGAGAAAGGAAAGGATCAGCATCTCCTGAGGAATAGGGTCTTTTATTGAAAAACACCAGTGAAGAAGAGGTTAGTAAATGGTACCACTATCCCACAGCCCATGTGGACAGAAGGGAGGAGCAGTCTCACTCTAACCTGTGTGGTCTGTTTAAGCATGGCATCAAAAAGTAAGGAAACGTTAATATGTGATAAGAAAATAAAATTGCATGTCTTCTGTAACAGGAGTAAAGCCTGCTTCTTTACACATGCTCAAGCCAATGAGCTAAAAGGATCATCGCTGGCCATTTGTTGGTTAAATTAACTGTTTCTATACCAAGTGAGGTTTTTTTTCCTAAAAATTGAAATAATACTTAAAATAGGTTATTTGTATTCCTGTAACAAACTGTGGATTGATCTGGCTGACTTGATACTGTTATTCACTTTCGGGCAGGTAAGTAGTGGATCTTGGACATTTTTTCCCCTTGTCTCTTGTTTTCTTTTATTACTTTTTATTTTTTATGAACTTTTAGATTAAATAAATTATAACAATAATTGATACAACATTAGAAGTAGTACACATTTTATGCCACAAAAAGTAATTAATTTTATTGTGCATGTGTAAAGTGTGTCATATATTTTGACATACATGTACATAGTATAGTGATTACTACAGTCAAGAAAATTAACATATTCATCACCTTACATAGTTACCTTTTTTGTGTGTAAGAGCACCTAAAATCTATTCTCAGAAAAATTTCAGTACACAACACAATGTATTAGCTATGGTCCTTATGCTATACAGTACAGCAATTGATCTATTTTTCCCATGCAACTGCAAATTTATGATTTGACCTACATCTGATTTCCTGTCCTTGGTAACCACTGTTCTGCTATTGTGTATTCAATTTTGTAAAGATGTTGTGGATAAATATGTTCATATTCTCATATGAAAGCATTGTATATGCACAAATAGTATATATATATATATGTATATATATACATACATACATACACTTGGCTGTGTATGCACACGTATATGCATACATAATAGAACCTTGCTTTGCAAGCATAAAAGTGAAAGCAAAAGGCCCTTCAGTTTGAGTAAGCAAACTCACCCCCAAGAGACTGATCAATCATATGAGGGGTACAGATACTCTTAGTGACAGAACTATGAGCAAAAGACTGAGTTATCCTAGTCCAAGCATCTTTTTTGTTTTATGTGGGTTTTCAGTATGTGTTCCATAGAATAAGAGATAAGACATACAAGTATAAAATTATTTCTAAGTTTGGGCCAAGCTCTGCTAAGGTTTGAATGTGTTGCGTACAGCCCACAAGTTTCTATTTCCTAGGACAACTGCTGCAGAGGACATGGCGGCTGCTGAGGTAGGACAGATTAATGCATCTCCAGCTGAGGTTTCCTCCAGCATCAAAACTTCAACAAATCCGGTTGCCATTCATAGTTTCTATTGGTATTTCATGTAGAGGTATGGATGCATGTTCCAGCCAGGATTTCCACTGCCACACAGAACAGCAGTGGGAAGACCAAGCATCCTTGCCTTATTTCTGACAAGAAAAGCTTCCAGTTTTGCACCATGAAATATGACAGTTACTGTGAATATTTCAGTGCAAATCAAAGACATAATAAAACAGCATATTGCATCTATTAAGGTGGCTATTTTTTAAAAAATGTGATAGTAAATGTTCCAGACATTGGAACTCTTGTAAATTGTTAATGGAAATGAACAATGACACAGTAACTGCTGAAAAACTAAGGAGGTTCTGCAAAACAAAAAAGTGAAAGACAACCACATGATCAGACTATGTCACTTCTGATAATGAGTCCAAGAGAATCTAAATCAAGGTCTTATTTTTAAATGTTTAGTTTATGTTGTTTGTGTTTTTGCAGTATCTTTCACTATAGCCAAGACATATGAACGATGTGAATATCCATCACTAGCTGACTGGATAAAGAAAATGGGGCATATAATACAGTGGATCTTATTTAGCTTTTAAAAAGAAGTACCTTTTGCTAGATGTGACAACAGGAGTGAACCTGAAGGATATTGTGCAAATGTAATCATCCACTTACAGCAGGCAAACACAACATGATTCCACTTTTAGGAAGTATATACAATTGTCCTACTAACAGAAAGGATGTAAGCTAGTAGTTTCCTGAGGCTGGGCTGGAAAGCAAAAGAAGTCTTGCTGTCTGGTGGGTCTAAAGCTTCTCCTACACAAGATTGGTACATACCAGAGACAGAGCATACATGATTGTGCCCACAGTTAACAATATTGCATTGTGTATTGATCACCTTTCTTGATTCTGGGGAAAACATTCCTGACACCAACAATTTAAAGATGAGGCTTACTTTGGCAAATGGCTTCAGGGGTTCAGTCCAGTTGGCTGACTCCAAGGCAGAAACATTATGGTAGAAGAACCTGGAAGAGCAAAACTTCTGACTTCATGCAGGGAAAAAGATATAGCCTCCAATGTACCCCCCAAGGATTCCTGTCCTCCTTCTAACAGCACATTCAGCTACTTAGATCAGTGAGCTAATCTACTCTGAGTATCAGCACACTTGTTCCATAATCACCTCCTCAGGAGTCTCTTAATCCAGTCAAATTGAACTGACACACATGGTTTACTTAAAAATATAAAAGTTGATTTCCTGTTAAATATTTGTAATTTATAATTTGATAGCAATCAGTAGATTGTTATAACTGAGATACTGACTTCTACTTTATAGTAATTTTGGTTTTCATAGTAGTATAATCTACACAATTCAAAAATTCAGCATTTAACTATTTTAAAAGGAACTGGTTAAGGGCCAGCCAAATAGCTCAGTAGATTAAAGCACCTGCAAGCAGGTACAGAGGCTGGGGGTTTGATCCCTGGGCCTGCTGTGCCGGCCCCACCTCCGGGTTGCTCTGAGATAGCAATTGAGATTGGGCGTGATGGTGTACGCCTGTAATCCCAGCTCTTGGGAGGCTGTAAACAGGTGGATCACTGTATGATCTAGTTGTGAGCCCCTGAAAACCCAGTAGGCCCTTCCCTAAAACAAAAAAAAATTGAAATACATAAAATGAGCTGTCTAATAGCAGTAAATATAATCATTGCTGTACAACCATTATCACCATTGCTCTTCAAAACTTTTCATCTTTGCAATCTGAAGTTGCATGTACACTAAATACTTTTATTTCCTCTTTCCCTTCAATTTCTGACAATCACAACTCAACTTTTGTTTTCAACACATTTGGTTATTTTCCAAGTATGTTCCCAGAATACTACAGTGTGTGTGTGTGTGTGTGTGTGTGTGTGTGTGTGTGTGATTGAAAGGTATTTCTGCACATAATACCTGATCTGCCTACAGATAAGACTTTTTTCTTCTCAAGTTGAAATTTTTGTTTCGTTCTTTTGTTCAATCGTCTGGATAGATCTTCCACTAGTATGGTAAAAAGAAGTAGCAATAGTGGGCATCCTTAATCTTTCTTTCTTTCTTTCTTTCTTTCTTTCTTTCTTTCTTTCTTTCTTCCTTTCTTCCTTTCT
>NDGM011099636.1:0-15555 GCA_002564305.1 Octomys mimax | reverse complement strand
CTTCATAGTAGTTATTCAGAGTACAAGATGTAGACATGATATCTTGTCTAAACAATATTAGTAGAAACCTTCTCAATGAACTAAGACAAAGTAGCTATATATCTATCCTTACTATCATATATATATATATATATATATATATATATATATACATATATATATATTCCTCTCTTCTTTTTTTTTTACATCAAAATGTTCTTTGATTTATACCCTTACAAAGTTAGTAACATGTGACACAAGTTTTCCCAGCAACTAATAGCTGACTTTAACCAGACAGGATGTTTATCTCAGGACTAAGGTAGCTTGTTTGCTTTAGGCACTGAGGTCTAGTCCTGCCTACACACATTTGATCAATTTCCTAGCTTGAATGGCTCCCAAAATATTTACGTGTTTTGTTTTGCTTTGTCAGAGATGAGTGTTCCATTGCAGTTAGAGAAGCTGTATTTGGAGAAGTCTTTAAAGGACTGTTTTATACTTCATGCTAGTCCGAAGATTGCAGGTACTTGAATTCAGAAAAATAACCCAACACGGACTATTAGTGCATAATAATAGTGAACTATCAGCACATTTGGCAGTTGTCAGAAGTTGAGCATGTTACAGCTCAGCATATTAATATAGTTTTTTTTTTTTTGTACTTCGTGGTAACACTTTTCTGCTGGATGGTTAAGACCAAGTTAAAGCAATACTTATATAAATGAAAATGTAAATTTTGCTACCTGCCCGTGTCAGTTTTTAATAAGAGGATTTCCTTTCATCCTTTGTAGCTCCAAGAGCACTGATGTATTATCTCAAACACAATAACCATGCTTCTGAAGGGAAAAAAAATGCTGCCAAATTGGCAAGAGATCAGGAAGCCCCATTCCCATAAATTTTGCTGCCTAAGATGTAAGAGGGAGTTGAGATCTATAAGTGAAGCAAATGTGTTTAGAACAGGAATTCATCACCAGGGTTAACTGAATAGTCCTTTGGAGAATGATCATGATAAACTATAACATGCTTCTATAAAGACCTGGGTATATCATGTTTTGTGTCAATTCCAGTCTTGGAATTGAGAAGTCTTAAAAAATTACGCTTATTATAACTAAGTGAAAATTTTCTATAATTTACCTTATTGAAGTTCTAACTGATAAGTAGACAAGTGCTATCTTTACAAATAAGCAGCCAGCCCTATTCTGCATCAACATGTGCTGTTGTTGAGTGCCTCCATGTCCCACCACCTACTCACAGTACCTGTTAAATGCCTTGTCCTCCAGCACAGGTGCCTCCTTCTGTGGTGATGGTTAACTGATCTGCATTTAAAGAGCTGATATGCAGCACTACAGAGGCAACGTGGAGTACAAACCGTATCTTTGTTCAGGATGCGATTAAGTGGCACAGAGCAGATTGATAAGAAGATGAAACTTTATCATCCTCTTCTTTCTCAAGGCTTTCCTCCAGCATTTTGTCTGATGTTGAGTGGGATGTTTTCTCTAAAATTATATGTATGAAAGAGAATAATTAGGACCTCACATAAGATAAAACACTAAGACTCTAACAAAAACAGAGAAATACTGTTCAGGAATGAGTGGATGGCCCAGTAACAAGTTTACATCATTAGTCATCACCATTTTCAGGCAGGAGCTCAGTGTCAGAGCAGGACTATTTTCCAGAATGTGATTACTAAAATTTCATTTTAATAAAATAGCACCCAAACTGCCTGTGTTTGTGTTATATTTACCATCACACAAGAGCAAAGAAAATAGTATGAGGGAAAAATGGAAAGAAATAATTGCAATGATCATTCAAAGAGATTTAAACAATAATTTTTAATATTCATTAACCTAGTTACTACTTTTAGTGCTTTTCATTATTTTTTGTATGTCCAGATTTCTGTCTGGTATTGTTTTCTCTTTGCCTGAGGGAATTTCTTTAATATTTTTTGAAGTACAGGTCTAATGAGAATAAATTATTCCAGCTTTTACATATCTGAAATAGTTTCTATTATACATCTATTTGGAAAGTTATTTGCACTCAGCATCTTATTACAGACTGGAAATTTTTCACTCTATTATTTAGGTGCTGCTCTGCTGAGTTTTAGCTTCAGGTCTTTCTAAGTAGAGGTTTGCTGGGCTGGGGATGTAGTTCGGTGGTAACAGTGCCTTCCTGGAAAGCATGAGACCCTGAGTTCAACTCCCAGTACCAAGAACAGAAAAAACAGCTTGATATGTTCATTATCCTTATTTTTTTCTTAATACATAATATAAAGATGTTGAATGAAGTAGATAGATGATAGATAGATAGATAGATAGATAGATAGATAGATAGACGGACGGACGGACAGACAGACAGATAGGTAGGTAGGTAGGTAGATAGATATCATGTACACTCTTGACTTTTTCAAATGTTTTCTCTTTCTTTTTGGTTTTAAGCCATTTGGTTGTCTTTGTTGTATCTATTGTCATATTTCTTTGGCTTGGGGTTTGTTGAGTTTCTTGGACTTATGATTTTAGCACTTCATTATGTTTGAAAAATTTTTTAAATTGCTTCCTCAAATATTTTCTGATTTTTATCATCTATCCTTTTCCTTACAGATAGTAATTGTATGTAAATCAAACCATCTGAAGGGGCCAGAGAGATCGCTCCACAGAAGAAGTGTTTCCCTGGCAAGCCCAAGGGCCTGAATTCAATCCTTGGTTATGCCAACAATAAACAAACAAGCAAACAAACAAGCAACAAAAAAAAAAGAAAAGAAAAACCAACAACTAAGAAAACCACCTGAAGTTGTTTCACAGTTATTTTCAAAATGAGTTTTGCTCATTTTTAAATCTTTATGTATTGCCTATGGATTTTGTTGTCCTATCTTTAATGATCTAGTTTTATCTGCAACTTTGTATCTGCAAATAGTTTGATTGGTGTACTTTTCACACACTATCATTTTTGATTCCAGAAACACTTTCTAGAACTTTTTGTATATTTCATCTCTTTGCCTTGGGTGTTTCCTTCTCCTAGCTTCTTGGACATAGGGAATCCCACTCAAAAATGTTTGTATCATCATTGAGTCAGTCTTAATTGATGCATTTTTCTAGTTACTAGGGTTTCTATTTTCTTGTGCTAATAATTTTTTTTGATGCCTAACCTTATTAATTTATCTCAGTGGGTCCTGGATATTTTTGCATTTTTATCTTGTGTTGATCTAAGTTGTGCTCTTTAGGGATGTTTGGAGAAAGAGATAATTATTTGGGAACTGATCTTTTAGACCCTCCTTTTAAACATAGGTTGTGAAACATAGCCTTTATGCATTTATCTTATAGCCTGGTTTTTCTTCACTACTGAGCCGAAGGATTGCTCATTATGCTACCACTGTCCAATAAATGTGTGAGATTTTCTCCTCTGGCTATTTGTAATACAAGTGCTGTACTATCCTGTGACCATTGTGAGAATTGCTTGCTCTAATCCTTTCTAATGTCCCTTTTGACAAAATCAGTTAGATTCCTCACACATCTGATGTACTATGTTATGAAGCCAACAACCTCGTAGATATGCTGAGCCGAACCTCTGGTTCTCTCCAGCATCTTCCTCTTCCCTCATACTCTGTTCTGTGAAGCCCACCATCTGCGCCTGCCCCACACTCAGTACCTTCAACTCAGAACTTCATTGCTCCCTGTACACTCACTGAATATGAATCTGGAAGTTCAACCAGCAAGTGGGTTGGGATAGGTAGAGGTCTCATTTCATTTCTTCCCTATTCCTCGTGGGTTTCTATTTTGCCTGTCATCCAATATCTTAAAATCATAGTTCTCTTATACTTTGTGTGAACTTTCAGCTGTTTTAGGTAAGAGGGTAAATTTGCTTGTTTCTTGTCACTCCATCTTGAAGATCGATACATATATAGAGAGAGATACATATAGCTACATTTGCATTTTAAAAAATATTGTGACTGTTTCAAAACACAAATTTTAAAACTTGTGATTTCTACTTCATTTCAATTATACAGAACTACCATGTATAATTTAGCTCTTTTAATTGGGAGATAATTTTGATATTTGAAATAAGAATATTATAATTATTTTTCTATGCACATAATTGTTAACTGGCTCAATATTTTTCTTATGAGATTTTTTTCCCTAAAAGTGTGATTTCTAGAACAAAATATGCAGCTTTTATGTTTTGTTATTTTGACATGGGTTTTGCTATATAGCTCAGCCAGGCCTCAAATTAAGGTGGTCCTGCTTCCTCAGGCTCCCAAGTGCTGGGATTACAAGAGTGCTCAGTCTGCCCCGGTCAAAATGAAGGGCTTTTCAAACATATTGCTCATTTGCTCAAAGTGATTAATCTTTAGCTTATGAAGGATGAAATAAAATAGTCACATTTGTGCTTGAGAATGAAGACACATAGCTATTAAACAGTGTTGACATTTGAGAGGTGGGATTGGACAACCTCAAGATTTCAGTTAAGAAACAAAATACCTTAGGATATGATGAAAACATGAATTGAGATGCTGCATGAGAATCTAGAAATGAGGGAGGAAGCCTTTTGTAAATATTTCTAAAGTAAAATCCACAGGACATAAAATTAATTAGATATTGGAGATATTTATATAAATTTACTATGAACTAAAATAAGAAATTGCTAAGGTAATTTCTAAGTTCTAAATATAAAAAAGTTATAGTCTTTAATCAATTAAATTTTATTGGGCTTAAGGTATGTAAGAACTGCTTATGTGATAATAAGGTAGTGATGTTAATGTGAAGTCATATTTTAAGCAAAATATCTGACCTTGGGATATAATTAAGATCCATATGATATGTAAAAATATATAACAGAAGGAAACAAGGATCAGGAACAAAAAAAAATGATCATTCTAAGGTAGTATGTAGAGTGAGAAGTGAGAAGGCAAAGAAGAACTTGTGTCCTGCATCTGTTTTTCATTTGATTAGAATAAAAGTATGGTGAAAGAATATGTCTCAAGGGAAAATTAAAACTAGAAAAAGACAGAATCATATTGACAAAAATCTAAGGGAGCAAATAATTGGCAAAGAAATAGTTCCATCAAAGAAAATATTGCTCCAGAGCAATAAGGACTAATAGAATTGGATTGGCTACTACCTTACTAAACATAGAATTGTATTATTTTGGAGGTCTTCTGATTATAGAAATAGCTAACAACAATATCTGTGAAATTAACACATTGAAGAGCAGAGATTTATTCAGGACATGAGGTGAAATTCAAAGGAGTAAGAAGTTGTATGCTTACTAAGTCCTACCACCCAACATGCAATTGTTGATCATAATAAACTATGATGAAATGGGTTCTTGCCAGAAAGGACAGTAGCATTAAAATTGATAAGAAAGCAAAGATTTATCAGAAGACATGGACGTTTAGGTTAGAGTGGGCGTTAAATGTAAAACAATTTCACTGTGACAATCCCTGCTTACTTTTGAAATTTTAACTAGGAAAATCTGTAGGTGCAGATGGATGCAATTAGATCAACTTAAAGTTGTAGAGTCTGAAATATATAGCATTAGATTAAATACAGGTCGTATTTTTTGACTCTTATGAAAAGATAAATAAGTCCATGATGAAGGAGTAATTGGGGAGAAGAGAGAAGAAAATTGATCTCAGTAATTCTAACACTTATTTCCTACAACCCACAGACAGAAGTAAATTTATCAGTTCCAATGTCCCTTCTTTTTCTACTTTTCTCTACCTTAACAGACGCTGTATTGCAGAAATGTTTTTAAAAGAAGAAAAGATCATAAGTGGGAATAAACATACATCACAGAGGTCTCAGCAATCATCTTCGAACCTTCGGAAGTTTAATTTTGTAAGCCATGAAGCTAATGTTTTGAAACATATAAGTAAATTTTATTCAATATTTTAGACATATCATTATGAACTATGCATTCTGGTAAAAATACACACATGCCTGAACCCCAGGAGTTTCCTTGTAAGGAATCCTAGTCCCAAGATGTCCAAAGAAATTAATAATTAGCTACAGAGAGCCAGAATCTCAGATCAGCCACCTGCTTTCCCTTCCTAACTCATTTGGCTCTTTTGTTTAAACACACACACACACACACACACACACACACACACACACACACACTATGTGTCTTCTATCTGTAACATAACAATCACTTCCAAAGCAATGGGCATTTCCTCCTAATGCTTCAGCATGGGAATGATCAGAGCAGATATGAATTTTTGAAGAAGAAGAAATAAAGAAAAAAATATATATCCAGCAATTTCAAGAGAGAGAAAAATAGCAATAGTGAGACCTCATAGATAAGGCTTCTTTTTTAAATGTTAATATTTGAAGACTGAACTTCATATCTCAAGCCCTTTCTCCCACTATCATACACTGAGTGCTTACAGCTCAATACCAGTTCACTCTGACCTTTCTGAAGTCTTAAACCTTACTTTCTCTTTGTCACTGTGATAATGGATTGAATCAGATTATTCAAGTTGACATTGCAATGGAGTTCAACTGTATGGCATACACTACTGAAAAACATTAAACCTTTCTTGTCTCTAGCAAGTGCTAGCACAGCAAGAGATACCTATATGATAGGATGTCATGAGAGGTATTTCCTCTAATGTCAAGGGAGAGTGCTGCATGAAAAGGGTGCTGTGGGTTCTACTTGGAGGCTTAGGTACAAGTATGTGGAATGAGAACCACTTTATGTGTCTTGGCTATCTTCCCTCCATGTAACCACCTAGTACCCTATTGGCAGACAAGTGATTCCTTATGCTAGATGATTTCAGAAACACAGGAACCCCTTTCATGACTCCCTTGCACAGTAGCATTCCCACCTATTCCCTTAGAAATACCTGATATGTCCCTACCAGTCTATAAAAACAGTACTGAAACTGAAAAATGATGCATAAAATGCAAACATAGTGGGAAAGGATAAATACTGAATCCATCCTTATTATATGTATATCTGCATAAGTCAGAGCTATCACTGCTTTTCAAAAAGAAAAATACACTGTTGGCTATGTACCAATAAGAAAAGAGCAAAAGTAAGCAGGGATGGGGACAAATATTAGTACACTTGCACAATTCAAACCTGAACTCTTTAAATAAACATTCTGTTGGTTCCTATCACTCATTTTCCAAACTATTTATACATGTGAGACTTAAGAGGCACTGACTCCAAGGAACAAAGAGAGCTGGAGAATCAAATGGAGTCCTTTGGGTGTGGATGGTCCATTGTAGCCAATTGCCTCTGAGCCCCACTGACAGTATGTGTTATTCTAGAGTAAATTTACTATGTTGAATCAAGAGGAAATCCCTTTAACAAAACAAAATAAGTTATATAAACCAGGATGCTGCTGCTGACGAGGAAGACTGCTAACTTAGCATGCTTTCCTCTCCTAGCCTTTTCTACTTCTTCACTGAAGACTATGAAGAGGCTAGTGGCCATAAAATTAGTCAGATGTGTGAGGCCTTAGCTCTATGACCCAGAGATCACAGCACAATAACTTTATAAAGCATCCAAGTTTCTTTGGTTGAGTTGTATCTCCAGAATCATTGAGGCCCAAGCTAATTTTATTATTGTGCCAGATCTATGTTGCTGTGGCATCGTAAGCCATACAATATCAGCTGGCTTTTAATCTACCTCATCCCAGTTGTAGATTGGTGACTAGATTCAGCACATTTTGCCTTTTTCTTACAAACCAAAAGAGCCCAAGAGTGATGAACCTGGAATAGTCCCATAGCTTGGTTTATTCTTCAGTAAAAGACCTTGGCTATGAGCTTGCTTGCCAAGTAAAGGCCACAAAAGGTACCTACATGAATAAGTCCACACATCATTTCACTGCTTGGAAAATACCAGTAGCTAAGGTGTTGGCATCTGTTTCACAAACATTTATGGAAATCAGTGTAGATAAATCTTCTATGATTGAAATGTTTAATGCACTTATTTTTCTCTGTGCATGACATTGAATTAATATATAAAGATAAATATAAATAAATATAAACCATGTCATGGTTTATCCCATGATAAACCAGTGATACTGGTTTAAGATTGTGTCCCCCAGAGCTCAGCCAAATATACAGTGTATCTTGTATTTTCAATTGGCAAAGAGGTTGCAAGGCAAAATCTGGCAGTGATTAAAACACTGGCTGTACAGAAACACACACTATTCTGTTTCCAACTCAGACAACTTTTGTAACCTCTCATCACACTGCTTTCTAATACTCTCAAAGAAGATCACTGTATCTACCCTACTATAGATTTGCCATGAAACTTAAAATAAGTAATGTACATGAAAAAACCTCAAATATGCTGTACACAGAAAGGACTTAGCAGGTTTATTACTCAACTTCATACTGCAAAGGGAAGCTTAGACTGTAAAATGCTAAACTGTAGAAGCTCTTTAAACATGAATTTAATCTCTCCTCCCTAAAGCCTAGACACACACAGAGAGAGAGAGAGAGAGAGAGAGAGAGAGAGAGAGAGAGAGAGAAGGAACACATTTGGACAGATAATGTAAATCAGAAACAAGAGAATCCAATGGAATCTGTGTCTACATTACCTCCTCTGTGTTTTGATTATTTGTAACCAGGCTGGTGATGGAGACCTTGATGAACATTTGTTTGTGGCCCCTGAGGGGCACACTTTTCTAGAATAATCAACAGATGAAACACTATGTTCTTAAAGTCTAGCAACAACTATGACACTTTCTAACCACATACAAATTAGCTCTGGTTTCCTGCCAGTGTTTTTTCTGGTACATTGGATGAAGATTTGATTACTGGCTGGCAAGTGCACTGACTTGATGTGTGATCCCTGAGGTTTTAATCGTTTCAATCACATTTTTGTCTCACTGAAAAGTGCAATTGCTGGCAATCACTCCTTCCCTCATTTCTGCCAACTGGCTCGGCCCTGCTATATTTCTTTCTTTCATTATTCCCCAGTCTAGGTTCCCATAACACAGCTCAAAAGAAAAGAAGTCTTAGCCCCTTGACTACATCCGGCCTTTGGCAATGAGGAAGATACTCCCTGGAACAAGAGAGTCCTTTGAAGTTTACGGTAACATAAACTCAACAATTAATTACACTTCTTTACTAATATCGTACATATTTACTGAGCTTCCTACCCTCTTTCTAGTGAGCACAAAAATATATGACATTTGTATTCATCAGGATATTGTTACTCCTTTCGATTTAAAGATTGCTATATTTGCCCATCTAACAAGTTTTTATCACATGCTTAATATGTGTCAAGTATTAGTCTGAAGTACTGGGAATACAACGATGAACAAAAATAAACATGATCCTTGATGTCACTGAACATTTATTCTAATAAAAGAGAAAAATATCTTGTAGCTAAAGCCAATTTAGCTACAAGAGTGATAAAGTTTGAAAATTGAAGTGTGTGAGTCCACAAACAATAGAAGCATGTGACCCCAGTCAGGAGGTTTAGGATTATCTTCCTGAGGAAATAGCCACTGTGCAGTTATGAAGAATAATGACTGAAGACAGGAAAAACAATTCATGTTGGAAGCAGAGAATATGTTAGCATTAAAATAGGAAAGGGTTTTGAGCATGGAGTCTGAAAGGAGCTAAAACCGGGTGACTAAAATAGGGAGAGAAAGGGATAGATCAGCCTATGGGTAGCTGTTGAAGAGGTGGACAGGAATCAGCACATATCAGGTCTTAAAGTAAGTTAAGAAACACCAAGTAGAACTTAAAACTGATACAATTTTTATTATTTTTTAAACTAAAGACATATATCTTTCAGATTTTTAAAAATAATACTGCTTATAACATAGAGGAAAAAGTGTGATGGGTTAAAGTAAAGATAAAGATAGAACAGTGAAGTGGCTAATATAAAATACTGGCATAAAAAGATAGCAGCTTAGAAGAAGTGAAATAGATATGAAAAGAAATACATTAAATTAAAGGGTATTTAGACAGTGATCTGAAAGACTTGGAATCAAGCTATGTCATCAAGGTCAGGGTTCCTTTTATTTCCCAGACTGAATGAATTGCATGGATGATGGTGTCATTTACAGCAATGAGAAACCAAGTAAGGTGATTATGTCAAGCTGAGTTTTAACCAGATATTCAAAATGTCTTAGAAATTTTTAGAATGAGATGTTTCTTAAGCAGATGGCTAAAAGCAACTGAAGATCAAACATGTCACACCTGGAAATACGTATTTTTGAGTTAACCGCTTATAACTTGTAGTTCTGGTAGTAGAAATGGATGAACTTGCTGAGTGAGGAAGTGAGAACAATAAGGGAACAGGAAAAGGACTCAGTTTTTAGCGTTTCAAATTTTTGTGTACCACTAATGCCCATCTTTCCTTTAAACAGTGGGTCATATATCCAGGTTGTCCTAGTCCTATATAGAGAAGGGGACCAGTGCATGTTTAAAAGCTACATAAGAATGTAGATGACTGTAATAGACATTATGCAACTACTGTTACTCTTTTCATAGATTTTTTTTGATGCAACTTGAAACTGACAATTGGCTCTTGACTTTATCTGAAAACAAAGGTCCACCTAATCATGTGGTAATGTTTTTATATTTTTTTACCTGTAGATAGAACTTATGAAAATTATTCAAAATATAGCTCAACTTCTCTTACACAAAAACTTCAATGACATGTTTTTCACGCAGATTTCATTTGCACTTCATTCAGAATGCTTCTGACAAGGTAAAGCTCCCTGCTCTCCAATAATCAGGTCATTCTCCCCCTCAAGCTAAATGCCCAATATTCTTTTGAAAACGTAAACATCATTTCTTTGGCTGAAAAACCTCTCCCCTGCTTTTGCCTTTGGGTGTTTGTTTCTGTCAAATGTACACATTTCCCAGCATGACACTATCTTCAGTGCCCTGAAAGAGCCTTCATTATGTAGCTCATTCTTTTCTGCCCTTTTCTAGGTTCTATCTCTTCTCGGCATCCACTCACATCTCCACTGAGTATTCCTTGAACCCAGATGGGAATTCTCATTACTGTTATAAAGGTGAGGTCTTTCCCCACACTAAGAAACAGACACCATGTTATAAAGATAATCTTGTGAGTCATATGTGAATGAAAAGCATTTTGAGAAAATGTGGAAGTAGGCAATTAAATATCTTTACACAAAGAAATATAATTAACAAAATGAAAGAAATGGGAATTGAAGTTCAACACTTCCTTTCTGTCTTACTTTTAAATAGTCAGTCACTTCCAATTTCCCCTTACCTTTCTCAGCCATTAAAAAACTATAAACTTGAGGCTTTTATAGGTAAATGGATACAAGCAGATAACATATTCATAAGTGAAATAAATCAGACCCAAATGTGCAAACTTCGTATTGGCTCTGTAGTATAAAAACCTGAAGCAGTAAATAAAATCTGAAAAGTGCAACAGATTCTATGAAAGGGAAAGAAACTATTCAAAGGGAAGGAAGGAAATGAGAAAAGAAAGAAAGAAAGAAGAGGAAAGAATCTATGTATCACCTTGGTTAGTTGTTTATTTCTACTGATTTCTGCTGGTCTGTTGAAAGAAGCAGTTAGTAATTTTCTGACTGTTTTAATTTTTCATAATTCTTTTGATCAATTTTAAAGGCTTATGTATATTAATCTGAAAAACTAATTTGCAGACAATAATATGCAATATAAAACAATTGTTGAATTTCTATCATTTTTGACTAGTGAAATTCTATATCATTTCTATTTTTTACTAGTTTTTTATTTTTGTATTAACTTTATAAAGACTATAATAATACAAATAGATATACTGTCAATAGATTTCTTATTGTATTTCTTAGTTTCCTTGAACATTTATACATATTTATCTCATATCATATGAATATCTCCTCTCTCCTTCAAGTTTTAAATGTCTTCATTCAAATATTATCTGATGCAAACACTAAGAATGGATGATCAAGTCTTCCAAGTAATTTATAATTCATTATATTTGAGAAAAAAAACAAACTTCAACCTAATATTTCAAATTTAGAATTCTATACCCACATTTTCAATAGGCTATACCTTGATGCTTATCAACTCAAACATTATTGACTGACATTCATTTATGTCCAAGTGATATACAGGGAAGGGAAGGAAGGAAGAAAAAAAGGATGTGGGCAGCAGTAATTAGGATAGAAGAGAGATTGTCTTTTAAGAGTAAGTTATGCTCATTGTAAGTCTGTGCCAATTTGTGCTTATGAGAAAACAGACTTAATGCAAGATATAAGAATATATAAGAATTTACACAATTGGCTTATGATGGCCTCTCACAGAGTCTGGGGTGGAAAAGTACAAAAAGATCTACCTGTGAGCTGGAGATGTATAGGCTTTAGTTGAATTCCTGAAGCTCATTGCAGTGTACTGTGCCAGCCCATATCAGAAGGCCAAAGGGTCTGCAATGAGAGGCTGATGGGACTGTCCTGGGAGCCAAGAGATGACATCCACAGTGAAGGTGAAGACTGGAGCTTCCCTGAGGAAACAGAAGCACCCCTTCCTTCTTCGCTTCCACCTGTGCCTTCACCTGCAAGCCCATTGGCTGCTGACACTCACACCCAAGTGGACCTTCTGTCTTCGTAAACCCCCTCAGCCACATATAATTCTTTATACTGATCTAATTCAGTTGAGCATTTCTTTTTTAAATTGACACAATCAATTGTCACAAAATGCTTTACTTTTACTAGAGCACTTACTATTTTGGAGTTAGATTAGAGAGATGATATAAAATGGCACAGAGAATGGTAAGAAAGTGCAGTGTCCAAGTCTGTACATAATAGGAAATTAGGACCACTTTGCTCAGGACAGGGAAATGACATTGCAAAACTGGTTTAGGACTCAACATGCAGGGCCCACAAGTCTACTCAAAGAGCAAACCCTTTTCCCTGAGATGTCTACAGCAGTTAACACTTACATTTGCTATAGCAAATCTCTTTCTCCCAGAAGTGCCAGGTTTTGATGGCACAATATATAACTTTTCTACATGTAAAGAGCTATGGCAGTGTGAGGTAGATCAATGCTGTCTACAGGGCATCTTACAAGATACAACTACTAAGGAAATGTCTGCAGAAACTCTGGAATAAAGGGTCCATATATGTTGTGACAACTGTATTGGTGCTGTTTATCCATTTTGAATATATAATACATATTTGTAAGTCCTGTAGTGTAGAATATTATTTAAACTTTTTAGCAACTTTGACCACAGAAGTCTTTTCATAGTAAAATACAAATTAATGTAGCATAACATGTCATGGAAAAGTTTGTCTATTGATTAGTAATGTGATTTAAGATTAAAGTTATGCTACAGAGAGATTAATCCTTAGGCAGTAGGATTCGTAGGTGACAAAGAATGTAGATAACCAAATGAATTATTTTTGTAATTTTTTTTATTCATGCTACACCCTAACCCAGTATGTTAGATTGCATTTTTCTACAACAGATGCAATCATATAAGACATCAGGTACAGTATTCCAGATGATTTCCAGTCCTTTGTCAAGAGGTGGACATGCATCTTCGTTTTGAAACTCAGTCACTCCTGTGGCTGCCTCAATCAATAGGATGATGCAGAAGTCAAACTCAGTTTAGGCCATAAGACAGGTTCTGCCTGACTCTCTCTGGAGGTGAGATTTTGGAGACATCCTCTGTCTGCTCTGCTGGCTTTAACACAGTCATACACAGAGGAAGTGGGGGAGCTGCAAGTATTCCTACATCTGCTTCCCAGTCCAGATGCCAAACACATGAGTAAGACACGAGGACAAATCTAGCTATAGCCACTGACTGTCTAAAACTGCATGAGGCACCCTGAAGAGCTTCTTAAATGGTCTCAGTCATTCCCTCCCCAAACAGGGCAAACAGGAAATGACAATGGTAAGTAACTATTTTTAATTACTCCCAAATATTTGGTGTGATTAGTCTACAGTGTTTAGCTCCATAAAACATGCAAGTATAAGTAAAACACTAATATATTGTTGGTAGAAATGTGGACTAGTACAGCCTTGTGGAAATCAGTTAGAGAAAACTAAAACTAGAAATTCTATTCAATCCAGGTATTTCACTTCCAAGTACCTCCCACAAGAGCTGAAGTCATCATATTATAGTGATTCATGCATACCATTTTGTATAGCAGCACAATTCATGACAGCTACATGTTGGAAGAGGACTATAAATCTGTTAAACAGATGCGCCTTCAGATCATCACTCTAAATGAAACAAATAAGACACACGAGTTTAAATATCAGTAACATGAGAAACCCAAAATTTTGAAGAGTAGCACAAACGGTAATAAGATCTTTGCTGAATGGACAGGTGACCAAAAGATTGACTGGGAAAGGGGAAAGGGATACTAAAGAACTAAGTAGTGATATGTACACGTACCAACTGCCATATTCAAAATGTGGTCATTAGGCTGGCCTGATAGCTCAGCGAACTAAAGTGCCTACTTAGGCAGAGCACAGCAGCTACGGTTCATTCCAGCATGCGGTGCCAGCCTTGCCTGTGGGCTGCGCTGAGACTGCAATTGAGACTGGGTGTCATGGTACATGCTTGTAATCCCAGCACTTGGGAGGCTGAAAACAGGAGAATCACTACGAGTCTGATCTATGTAGTGAGAACCTGTAGACCCTGTCCTAAATACAAAAAAAAAAAAGAAGAAGAAAAGACATGTTGTCATTATGTAACACAGACCTATGAAGAAGAAAATAGAAAATTAAAAAGTGAATAAATACAAGTTAAGAAAATTAAAAAATGGTAGGAAAGATTCAAACAGGAAAGAAAAAGGACAGAAGATAAAATAGATAAAATGAAGCTAAATGTGAGATCGCATGATCATGATATATTGTCCCTGAATTTGCTATAGTTTTCCACCAAAGCCATCTTAATGGACATTGTCAGCTCTGAATGAGGGAATGGGACTAGTTTTTTGGAAATAGTTGTCCCTTACAAGGACAATAGAAGAATGAAGTTAGTGAACAAAGAACAGGCAGGGTTAGTCAAAATCTATGGCAAACAAGGAACGGTGAAGGTGTGAAGCAAATGTAACAAAGCAATCAAGTAACAGTGGATGTGACAACAGCACTGTCATCATCAACAGTAAAAGTTATGAAGGAAAAAGTTTTTAAATGACATTGATCCTAAAATTTATTTCATTATTATTATTTTTTGGCAGAACCAGGTATTGAACTCAGGCCCTAGCACTTGCCAGGGAAGCACTTATTCTACTGAGCTATCTCTCTTGCCCCCATGAAAGTCATTTTAAAGATAGTAGAGTAAAGATTGACACATTAGAAATGGTACACAAGTAGAAGAGCAAGATGAAAGGCATTCAAGCATGGCTTTTGTAGGACACGCTGCTGTCCTCAGTGAAGTTGCTCACATGCAGACATCAGCACACAGAGTTAGTCAAGGTGAAAACTCTGCACATTAACTGCTGTTAAAAACAAAACCTGATGGAAATTCTTAATACAATTGCCTCAGCCATGCAAACGAAGAAAATAAAAAGAGAGATAATAACACAAATTTAAGCTTTCTTGAAAGCAAACTGGGCCAGGCAAGATGGCTCAGTGGAATAAGTGCTTCCCTGGCAAGTGCAAGGGTCTGAGTTCAATCCCCAGT